>JABEXW010001005.1:0-11556 GCA_013266185.1 Fusarium sarcochroum | reverse complement strand
CAACAAAAAACATACAACAGCGGGGATTCGCTGGTCGTCACCGACCCAACTACTAATCCGCCCCTTACTAGCTTGACTCTGGGAGAGCAGACGGGATCCCGTATTTTCTAGTAGGTATGGTCGTATGTGATGGTGATAGCTTCAAGGACAGTTTATAGCGATGTGGAGAAGCCACTTGGCTTGAGCTTCTTGAGACGGGAAAGGTATCTTGTCGGTCGGGAGCTTAGCGGGATGCCTTTGGACTAGAGAAGTTATGTCCAGAGCTGTTGTTCCCGTGCTGTCTAAGCTTAGTGCTTGTTAGAGCTACGACAAAGTATGGCAACCCCAAGATTTTACTCTTCTGTTCGATCGTGTCTTCCAACCTAGGTGAGTATGGTTAGTGTTTCCGGGCCTGTTGTCCTAAGACTATCTACATCTCATAGAAGGTATTATTTCATAAGGAGGCCTGGGTCAATACACAGAGCTGGAAGCTGAGCAGTGAAATACACGATATCTTGGCCAAAGCCAGCAGAACGATGCTTCTACTTGATTATACAATTGAAAATTGGGGCTTTTTGTAACTGCATTCCAGAAGTAGGATTCAAGTCTACGCCTGCAGGGAAGATATGGGCGGAAGTGAGGAGGAATAGGAACGAATATGCTACAGAACAATGACAAAGCTGTGACCTGTGGCCAAACCAGCACAACAGCATTGTAGGAGTTAATTGGATCAATAGTAGAGCGCATGCACTTAGGAAGAATCTTCTCATTTAACATAAGGATGTATATTTTCTGCAATCCCATCAACTGGGAGATACACACAAGTGTTGGCAATGAAAGACGGGCTCATGCTCGTGATCCAAGCCAACAACTCATCTCCATCTAATTAATTACTAAACAACCTGGCAGCACTCAATGCTACTCTACATATCAACATTACACTTCGTTCTTTAAAAATAGATTGCCAAACGTGGTGGCAGATGAAGGCGACCTTGAGCCGTCTACAAGACCACACCCTTGGTCTGGGTCAGCTTCTTGACGTTGATGTTCCGCAGCATGGGGACCCAGACGAAAAACAAAGACGCAATACCAACTCCAGCAGCAAGCATACGGACCTGGGCGTACCCATAGGACTCCTGGATAGCAATTCGAGCAGGGCTGTTGACAGGGTAGGCCAGTTGGTTTACAATGTTTCCAGCGATGAGAGGAGCATTGGCCAGCTCCTCCTCAGGCAGCTTGCGCATGAGAGTAGGAATAAAGGTGTTTGTCCAGATGGCTCCAGAGATGGCTCCTCCGACGGCACCACCGACACCACCAGCAACATATAACGTAGCAAGCGCGGCAGCGACATATTGATGGGCAACAGCAGCAAGGACGGCGAGCTGCATAACCAGGATGAAGACAGCGCCACCAACAGAGATAAAGATCTCACACATGATGATGTATCCGACGTACTGGTTAGGAGCACGAAAGTGAATCATAAGGCCGAGGGCGAAGATGTAGATGGGGACGGCAAAGTAGAAGGTCCACTTGTAGTAGCCGGAATATCGGATGGCGTAGCCGACCATGAAGAGAAGCACACCAGAGACCACCTGGAAAGTGGAGTTGACATATCCGGCCTCAGCGGGACCAAGATTGACAACAACCTGCAAGAAGGATGTGAAGAAGTAGTTCCAGGTGAAGTAGGAGATTTGGTAGGTCAGATCGATAAGGCAAGCGGCGACAACGGATCGATCGAGTAGGAAACGGCCCTGCAAGAAGGGAACAGGAGCGAGCCAATACTCCCAAACACCGAAGAAGACGAGGGTGAAGAAACCGACGACGATCATGGCGATGATGTAGTCGGTACCCCAGCTGTTGGGGGCATGAGCAGCGAGGTTGAAGGGGAGCAGGAAGACAACGAGACCGCCACCGAACAGGAAGATTCCGACGACTATAGAATTGTATTGTTAGTACTCAAGATACCTCAGAGAAGAATGCTCTGCTTTATTGATAACTTACCATCAAACTCGTTGAAAGCCCACCAGATGGTGCCAATAACACCACGGCTTCGCTTCGTCTTAGTGACGGTGCCATTCTTGAAGGCCTTGCGAAGGTTGACCTTGAGAACGAGGAATAGTGGAATGGTGACACAAGGCAGGACAATGGCGATCCAGCCAAAACCCCATCGCCAGTCTTTGACGTCAAGAACAAAGGCGGCGGCAGCCTTGGAACCGGCAAAGGCAGTTATCATGTAAGGCGAGGAGGTAAAGGCAAAAGCCAAACCTCGGTTCCTAAGGTTGGAAGCATCGGCAGCGAGAACACCGACAGCATAGATCATGCCCCCCCATCCGACAGAGTAAAAGACCTGAGCAGCACAGAAAGTAGCGAGATTCTGAGAGACGGCCATGAGGATGAGGCCCAGAGTGGCAAAGCCGCTCATGAGGAGGAAACCTTCAGCACGTCCCCAGACGTCAAGAGCCTTGGCCATGGGAATGTAACAAGCTGCAGTCATGGCATCTGCCACGATAGGAATAGTAGTCATGAGGGAGTGAGCCTGCCATTCACTAGTGACATAGGGCACCAGAACGAGGTAGAAAGAACTGCGAAATCCACTGATAAGGAACAGAGTCCAAATCCTGTTGACGAACATAGTTAGCTCTGGCTGATACTATGAATTGGTTCCAATAGTGGCAAACTTACAGGCACAAGAGAGCGGCCAAAGATCCCTTACCCCAAGTGAGGGTGATGGCCTGGATCTCCTTGACACCGGCCTGGACATCCTCACTGGGCACCTCAGACTCGTTGCCCTTCTCATCAGCAGGGATACCACCAGCAGTGGCCTCCTTGTCGTGATTGTTACCAATTTCGGTGACCTCATCGGGAGCCTCTTGGATCTCCTTCTCGTGAGGAGCCAAAGTCTGGGCCACGGCCGTGTTATCCCCGCGGGCAAGGCCCTCGCGAATCTTTGTCAGGGCCGACATTGTTGCTGTTGCTGTTGAGCTCGACACTAATAGATAGTGTAGTGATTATATGATTGAGGCTGCAACACACTCGAACTGTGATGTGAGGAGGGAAACCAAGAACAGATATGAGACGAAAAAGGGAGCTATCGGATTCTTATGTACTCCAATGTAACACTAACATGGGCAGATATGGATGACAAGAGTTAGGCCATCACAAGCTCTCCATTGCCATGTGCTGGTTCTAAACCGGAGCTCTCCATCCCTGGGGAGCCCCCCCTATGCGGGTACCTTTGGCCAAGCCAAGGAGCTACGATTACTGGACTCTGAGCCGAACTGATGATTTCAGTTGACCTTTACCAGAAGAGGATACTTCCGCAGTTGAGCGATGCCAAGGGCGAACAACAACGCGGACACAGGTCGAGGGAATCAGATTACAAGTGGCAAACGAGTGGGGGACCGGGACCATGACCGTGGAAAACCCGAGGTCGGAAGACATGAAAATTTTTATCTAATCTGATTGATGGATAAGATCCGGTCACCAACAGCTTTGTGGTCTACTAGTAGCTAGAGGAAGGATTCGCTACGGGTGTAGCATGGCTTGGCATGACACTCTTGGAAGACAGAGCTAACAACAGCAACACAGCACAAGAGCAACACTAGACGGACCAAATCCCCAGTAAGACCCAATAACGAGAAAAATCTATGCATCCGCATGCTTTTGCCTTTTGGACCCTGGTCCATTTGGTGGCTTGGCTTTGACTTGGGATCGTCTGAGCCCACTGCAGCTAGCAAAGGTTGCATGGAGTATCCCTACTCGTTATGGATCCCTATCAAGCTTAGAAAACATGCTTCAGGTTCATGCTTCTTTTCTAGAGTCCACTTCTCACGCGGCACATTTGCTCCTTTACCCGTTGACAGGTCTTGACCAATAGTATTCAACAAATAGTATCTACTATATCCAAACTATACCCGGACTGTCTTTCGCCAAGAAACACAATACCCATAACAACTCTCATAAACCTTGTAATGAAATTGTACATATGGACAGATTATGTGAGCCCCCCACGGAACTGGAGACCGGCTAGTATAGGTTTGGCATTCATTGCTACTCTGATCAAGCGGTTAATCCCGAGTGACTGTAGTTGTCGACCAACGCTCGACTTCGGTCCATCGGTTTGCAAGGGACCTTCTGCCAAGACATAGTCCAGCCGAACGATAGTCGAGAAATGTTGTTAGATCCGTCTGATGTCTCATTCTCTTCACCACACGGAATATGCCGTCGACCTATCATGTTAGGTCAGCCGCGCAGCCTACACCAAGACATGCGCGATATAGTCCCCATGTTCCATAATCGTGCGTTTTCTCTGACTCCAGAAGAGTCTCCCGCCACCACCTCATGCATCAGGTCCACGACGATCCAGATGATCGGTAGATGTAAGAGAGTAACCAACAGCCTCGCCTACTCCGATACTCGATGTTATTTTCTTATCAATCTGATCATGATTTTAACATCGTGATGTAGCAAAACATCACTGATCGAGCCACCACCGAGATCAACTTCACTTGATTTTTGAAATTGCTGCCACGGTGCAGCAGAAAAAACATCGATTGAACCAGAAAACGCTCAAATAGTCAATTCAGGTGATATCTAAAGGCTTCACGCTCTTTGTCGTGCCACAGACCTCCAGCTACTATGCCGCACATACTTGCTGTTGAGATGACCACTCTTCCCTAGTGACCCGGTATTCCACCTCACCCTCCTCAATGCCGGGAGGAGGGTTGTCGTACTTGTTGTGAAAGGTTCGGACGTGCTTGAGCCCAACCTTTGCCATAATGACCCGGGAACCCTGGTTGACGGCCATGGTTTCACCAAATATCTCATCCACGTCGAGGTCCTCGAGGCCGTGCTTGACAAGCGCACGGGAGCCCTCCTTAGCGTACCCTTGGCCCCAGAACTTTGGCAGAATACGTAGGCCGAATTCTATTCGCTTCTTGTTGACTTGAGGAGGAGTGTCGTTACTCTGGCTGGGTGCCAGCACCCACCAGCCCACAAAGTTGTCGCCGGCAAATCCAGCCCAGCATCCTAGACCAGATCCAAATGATGCTGTCTCGAGGAGCAGCTTGTGTACAATCGTCGACTCGTCCGCTGTAAGAGGCTTGCCGTATCCTATGTACTTCATCACTTCAGGGTCTGAATCTAGTTGGTAGATGTAGTCTCCATGTTCGGGACCAAGAGGCCGCAACTCGAGACGGTTGGTGCGGAGTGTTGCCTGGCCCATAATGTTGGTTGCTGATGTTGGTGGCGGCTTTGGGTAAGAAGTTGATGATATATAATGTTATGGCTTATTCTTTTGCGAGTCTACACAGAACGAGGACCGTCTTAGATATCTACAGACAGGAATGCTTTCTCAAGCCATCTAAGTGCCTCGTCCCCCTCTTATATATGTAACACCAAGAGATTCAAGAGCAGGGCTACAATCCTGCTCAAACTCTGAATGGAACAAGAGATGTCGCATATCGCAATATCACTGAACCGCTGCTGATCAACGGGGGCATAATGTAGTATCAGCAACCAGTGGTAGTCCTGCTCAAGTTGCTACTGTCTGAAACACGACAAGATCAGCATCTTGGCATGTCCTGGTAAATGGAGGTTTCTTGGACGGTCTCTGCTCGGTCGGTTTGCACAGCCCAACAGCAAGCGTAGATTAACTGCCGTAGCTTGCGCAGGTCCGCAAAGGCGGTTGTTGATTCCTAGACTGGCAGTAAGCGTCACTCTAGTCTCCCTGGTTCGTTGCCAAGATAGTGGACATTATAAGTGGAAGAGAAATAAGCATAGGTATTAACTTTTCCACTTTTGTGTGCGAAAATGCAACTCTAATCCAGTCTGGCCCAATCACGCAAATTTCTTTCTTGATTCTCGATTGGCTATCTCAACCGATAAGCTTGTTGTTTGAAGGATCCAAGTCAGGGATCCGCCCACAAAGTATTGTTGGTCCATATGCATGTATCCATGCTTACTCCCCCGTTACCTGACATATGAGCTAGGTGTCTAAGATGAGGGGAGAGTTCTTCACCAGGATAAATCAAACATCCATTAGCAATTACTCTTCAAAACTTGATTTCTTTCCCCGCTATATTGACAACAGAATAAGCATAAAAGCGCCTCTCGGGGTTTTGGCCACCTACTAGGCAAATCTAGTGTCCAAGGGGCGGTCTCTTTGCTCCGATAGGGCCTCTCCGGGCACCATTCTCCAAGGTTGCGGGTTTTACCAGGGATGTTGACGCTAATCAATACCCCTGGCATCACAGAGGGGCCTCTAATCACCGTCAGCTCTGCAATTGGCTACATATATCCCCATAGCAATGATTACTTTATCATCGCAAATGCCGACCTCTCTCCTCAGTGAAGCTATTCAGAGCTCCCCTGGCAGCCAAGACCCTTAGACGGTAAAAAGAAGAGACGATCCCTTCAATATGTGACAGCCAAGGTCCGTGTTGTCCCCGATACTCGGCGGTTCATTCCTCTTCTTGCTTTATCGGCACCGTGAAGAAGCTTGGCGCCACATCACCTCACATTTATCGCATCACATCCCATCTTATCAAATCAATCACCTCATCTTATCAGATCCTAGTCCACAATCTGTTTGGTTGGAGTTCTCTTTGGTCTTGCCGATCCCCGCACACCGGCTTCTCACCTCGTCCGTAAAATTGAGTTTCATCAGCCAAAACGTCTCATCCCACTTTTGGTTACCGTGTCCCTTGACTAATAGTTCCCAGTTTCTCTTACTTTATTCTCGATATACACGTATAGAGAATAGAGCAAACACTGCCGAGACATCATGCCGGTACATACTCACAGAAGTCGGGGGATAAACATTCTGCCAGCCCCACGATGCCCTCCTCTTGACTCCACCATCTGGCTCAAGGGTCCTTCGATCAAATATTGATCTCGACCCTTGATCTTAGCTCGTTGCGACGATCCTACTTTTGGTGCTTTGGTGGGCCGTTAACAATCTCCCGATTCATTCACGGGCATAACTTGGCCGCCTGGCAGACCCATCAGAACCATGCCGAGACAGTATCAGAGCGCAGAATGTAACTCTCTTGTATATGTGAACACGCGGACACAGGCCTAGGCCTACGAGTTTCCCAGATTGATAACGGCACTTGCATAACAATGTCACATTGGTTCAGGGAGCTCCTAAATCGGCTTCTTGACATGATTGTTCGCATATGATGCGAATCGCCGAGGCTCCTCCGTCTTTCTGTCTCTTTGTCCACTGTTGTGTTCTTTTTTTTTTTAACCTAGACGAGACTTTGCCGTGGACTATCCAAAGTGTGGTGCGGCTCATCTCGATCTATTTCGGGTATTGTCAGTTTGGCCTGCGTCTTATCACGAAATACTGAGCAAGCGATCAATGAGGTGGTTGTAACCCCAGCCCAGTACAACCAGCAACTGCAACCATGGCTGCCGAGCCCGACAAGGCGGCCACTGAGAAGCCGAAGGGTATCTTCTCTGTAAGTCAAGTCTACTGTTCTGAGCTTCCAACACGATGACCGCAAGGGACGGATGATACTAACATCTGCTCAGTCTCTCAGGCCTCTCAAGTCTTGCTTCTTCTACCTCGAGCTCCTTTTTGCCGCTGGACCAACATGGGTCGACTACTTCCTTATTGCCTTGGGTACCCTCTGCGCAGTTGCAGCTGGTGTTCCGTTCCCCCTCATGGGTGTTTTGTTCGGTCAGCTCATCGACAACTTTAATGGTGCTACCTGCGCGGCAGATGGCAGTAACTCTGGTGCTAGCGAATCTTCCACGGATCCGCATGAGTATGAGAACGCTATCAACGACAAGGTCATAAAGACAGCATACATTGGTGCCATCGCACTTGTCCTCATCTATGGACACCTTACCTGCTGGAACATCATCAGCCAACGCCTTGCTCAGCGTCTGCGAACTCGCTATGTGTCTGCTCTCTTGCGCCAACCCCCAGAGTTCTTTGACACTAGTGGTGCCTCGGGCCAGGTCTCGAGCCGACTCCAGGGCGACATCACGGCTGTACAAGCCGGTACGTCAGAGAAGGTTGGTAACATCATCACTACCATGAGTTTCTTCGTCACAGTCTTTGTCATCGCCTTTACGAAGCAGCCCAGACTTGCTGGTATCCTTATTTGCATGCTTCCAGCCTTCCTCATTTCTGGAATTCTTGGCGGAAGATACCTTGGCAAGTTCGTGATCAAGCAGACGGAAGCCTCCTCTGCAGCTTCGTCCATTGCTTCTGAGGCTCTATCCCACGTCGCTGTCGTTCAAGCTTTTGGTGCTGCCCCTCGCCTTGAAGAGACGTTTGCAGAACACATGGCCCGCTCTCGCAAGTATGCCATCGCCAAATCCTCCATTGCTGCTGTTCAGACCGGTCTTCTCTACTTTATTGCTTATTCGGGCAATGCCCTGGCCTTTTGGCAGGGTAGCAAGAAGATCGTTGAGTCTGTGGCAAGGAACGATGGAAGCACGACCGTTGGTGAGATTTACGCCATTGTCTATCTTCTTGTAGATGCATGCGTTATGCTTGGCGGAATGGCCCCTACTCTCCCTTTCCTGGGAGCAGCCTTGGGCGCGTATCAGCGACTCAAAGAAGACATTGATGCTCCCTCTTTCATCGACGGCACCTCGGATGAGGGAACTGTCCTCCCCCCGAGCGCGGCAAAGTCTCTCACTTTCCGTAACGTCTCTTTTGAATACGCTTCTCGTCGTGGCCAGCCTGTTCTTCAGAACGTACACCTCGAGTTTCCTGCTGGAAAGTACACGGCTATTGTTGGTCTCTCAGGCAGTGGCAAATCCACCATCGCCGCCCTGATTGCGCGTCTGCATGATCCTACCGAAGGTACAGTCGAGCTCGAAGGTCATGACTTGCGAGAACTCAATGTCAAGTCCCTCCGAAGCTTCATCAGCTTCGTCCAACAGGAGCCCTCACTTCTCGACCGGTCTATTCTCGAGAACATCGCACTTGGATTGATTAATTCACCTAAGGAGTCGCACCAACACTTGAAGCCGTTGCTCAAGGGTCCTGAGCTTGCCAAGATGGCCGCCAGGGGCAAGGATGCCCTCAACTCGGCCGAATCTCTGGGGCCTGAGCTCGCTAAAATTGCCAACCTAATCCGACATGCTACAGAGCAGGCCGATGCGGCCAGCTTCATCGAACGCCTAGAATCTGGCTATGGTACATCTGCTGGACCTAAGGGATCACTTGTGAGTGGTGGTCAGAGACAAAGAATTGCACTTGCTCGAGCCTTGATTCGTGACCCTGAGATTCTTGTTCTTGACGAAGCGACCGCAGCTCTTGATTCTGCCAGTGAGAAGAGGATTCAGCTTGCTGTTGAACGGGCCGCTGCTGAGAAGCGAACGATCATCTCTATTGCGCACCGTCTGTCAACTATCCGCAACGCCGACAATATTGTTGTTATGCAAGCTGGACGGGTCGTTGAGCAGGGAACTTATGGTGAACTCATGGCCAGGGAAGATGGCGAATTTGCACACATGGCTAAGCTTCAGACTCTTGGTAACAACAAGAGCGGCGCAGGGTCTGTCGATGGCGATTCTCTGGGCGCTTCTACTCTCCGAACAGATACTCAACTGAACGAGAAAGCTGAAGTTTCTGAGACCAAGCATTCCATAGATGCCGAGTCATCGGGCAAGGTTAAAGCCGAAGATAAGAAGGAAGAAGAGCCAAAGGATCAAGAGTTGGATGTTGCAAAACCTTTCAGTTCCGTCATGAGGGGCCTCGCATGGTTGATTCGACCATCCCTGGGCTGGTTTGCCCTTGCCATGGCCGCTGCCGTCTTCGTTGGAGCTACCTTTTCCGGTTCAGGTATCATCTTCGGTTTCACTGTTGGAGCGCTTAATCCTTGTGCCAACCCACTTGACCACATTCGATATATGGGGAATATGTTTGCTGGGCTCTTCTTTATGCTTGCCGGCGTGGAGCTTATCGCCAATTTCTTTGCTTGGTTAGGTTTTGGTATCGTTGCTGAGAGACTTCTCTATAACCTGCGAGTTCTATCTTTCCGATCCTTGCTCGAGCAGGGTATTCATTGGCATCAATCCGAAGGCCGCACTCCTACCAGCTTGCTCGGTATCATCACTAAGGACAGTATGGCTGTTGGCGCCTTTAGTGGATCAACCTTTGGTACTGTGTTCGCCATTTTGATCAACGTCCTCATTGCGATCATCATCTCACATATCTTTGCTTGGAAGATCGCTCTGGTATGTCTTGTGACGCTACCTATCTTGCTTGGCTCTGGCTTCATGCAACTACGCATGTTGGCACGCTATGAAGAACGCCATCAAGCGGCCTTCTCTACTGCCACTGCACTTGCGACTGAGGCTATCCAGTCCATCCGCACAGTGGCTGTCCTATCGCTTGAAAACGAGTACATGGAAAGCTTCTCACGCTTGTTGAAGCCACCAAGGGAGCAGGTTGTACGTGCTTCGGTTACCACTAACATCTGGCTCGCCATCTCATACACGACCGGTACCTTCATCAACGCCCTCGCCTACTGGTGGGGCTCGCAGCTTATCATGAAAGGAGAATATACCCAAAAGGACTTCCTCATCATCCTAGTAGCCATGTTGACGAGTGCTCAGCTCTGGAGCGGCATGTTCTCACTTGCTCCAGAGTTTTCGCGCGCTCGCCTCGCTTTGTCTCGAGTCATGACAGTAGTCAATATGGGGAGCAGCACTCACACTGGAAAGCCTGGACAGGACCCTTCCAAGGCTGGTGATGATCCCGAAGCTGCCGGAGGAGAAAAGTCGGCCTGCCCTGCAGATAACCATAGCCGTGGCGGCGCGAGGGTAACATTCAAGGACGTCTCCTTTGCTTACCCAAGTCGACCGGATGTCACTATCCTCGACAATGTCTCGTTTACGCTCCCGCCTAACCAGTTTTGTGGTCTCGTTGGTCCTTCAGGAGCTGGCAAATCTACCATCATGAACATTGTGCAACGTCTGTACGAGCCCACATCTGGACTCGTCCTGATCGACGACCAGGACATCGCCAAGCTCTCCACCTCATTCCGTGACACAATTGCTCTGGTACCTCAAGATCCCGCCCTCTTTGACGGCAGTGTGCGCTTCAATGTGAGTTTGGGAGCACCTCCCGGCTATGAGGCTACAGATGCCGAGATTGAGGAAGCCTGCCGCTTGACCAACATTCATGATGTTATCACAGCTCTTCCTGACGGCTACGATACAGAGTGTGGTCCCTCTGCCTCTCGTCTGTCGGGTGGCCAGAGACAACGTCTTGCAATTGCGCGCGCTCTTGTCCGTCGCCCTCGTCTATTGCTTCTTGATGAGAGTACAAGTGCTCTCGATGCTGCCAGTGAGGCAGCTCTTCAAGAGGGTCTCGAGAGGGCGTCGAGGGGCACGACTGTCTTGGCTATCACCCACCGATTGCATACTGTTCAAAAGGCTGATGTGATCTTTGTCGTTGAAGGTGGCCAGATTGTCGACAGTGGGCGTCATTCGCAGCTTATGGAGCGAAGAGAGAGCTACAGGCTCAATGCCATGCAGCAGATGTTGCAGTAGATGCCACAGAATGAGACATAAAAATATATTTTTGTATATTTAGCTGCGTATACC
>JABEXW010001003.1:0-25158 GCA_013266185.1 Fusarium sarcochroum | reverse complement strand
GCTCAATACTTCGTCCCCCTGTAATAATCCTGCCTGCGCAGCCCTCGAGTTCGGAATTACCTTGCTTATGAAGCCCATTCTCATCTCGATCTTGTTCAAATCCAACCTCGAATTGCTCTAGTTCTGTTTGTTGAACCGTCAAAAGGGGGCCCAGGCTGTTCTTAGGAGGCACCACCGGCTTGCCATTCGACACTTTCTGGTACTCTTCTCTTGCAGCGGGCCCGAGCTCTTTTTCTAGCAGGTCTAGAAAGCACTCGAGGTCATCAGACTGGCCCAAACGTGTTTGATTTAACAGCTTCAGCACAACATCATCGATGCCGCGCTGGTTGTTTGATCTCGCCCGAATCATCGCATCTAACCGAACGAAGAAGAACACGCCCCTCCCGTATGGTAATCTTACAATGTCTTGGCTCTCCGAGTCTTGGTTTGCGGCCTCTTGGTTTGTGAGATTGATCATGGGATTGGTGTAATATGCAATAGCCATAGAGTTCCATTGGCGCTGGAATCGATTGAGTGTGAAAGGCCCAGCGCGAAAAGAAAGTAGCACGGAATAATAATCCGCGATACCCTCAACGTACCATGTGGTATCCTCGCTGTCATCATCATCCCCCTCAGACAGTGTTGGCCAATTATGGACCATTTCGTGCGCCAGAAGTGGCTAGAAGCTTTTCCAAGTGTTCCCATTGCCCAATTCGTAGTTAAGCATGAAGGATCGCAATAAAGCCGCCCCGCCAATGCCACGGCTACTCGCACTAGCTCGTAGGAAGATAGAGTATGCGGATTCGGAATCATGGAAGAAGCTTTTCATGTACTGAAAGAGGGTTTGAGCCCACCGAGCGAGTCGTAGTACCTCAAAGTTGGGCTCCCCGAACCAATAGAAGCCAAACCCACCAGAAGCGCTGGCTGTGGGTGGATAACTGTGTAGCGACGGGCCAACAGCAAAGTGACTCTCAGACAGAACCTTGGTGCTCCCGAGCTTTTTGACGGCCCCGGGCCCTTCACCGTGAGTCCATATAGCTCGTGTGCCGTCCGGAGCTTGACTTAGGTCCCAGGCTAAGCTGATTGAGTATGTCTTGTCGTCGGGAGGAAGAATAAAAAGACACATGCCGGCGCCATTGATGCCGTCTTGATCCCTGCGAAGATCCAAAAGAGCTACAATAGGTTCCGAGTCGTTGTTGAAATGCGTAGCGCTGTACGTTACAACCACGTCGCCTGTTGTTTCTCGTGCGGCGTTCCACTGCTATTGGCCATCTTCCGTGTCCTCTGAAATGAGGGCAAGCTCACCCTTTGAGTCCGAAGCCTGTCCTGCATTGGCTGGATACGGTCGAATTGGGTGTAATTCTTCCGGATCTGCTATCTCTACAAGCGTTTGGCCTGCTATCAAGTTAGGGTTTCCAATAACGAGACGCAAATCAAACGACTTTATGATGCTGTTCTCATATACTGGAGTAACTGTGATATCAAGGGATGGATTGCGTGGGTGAGCTATGATATGGTAATTTTAGAACATGGTTGAGGAACTGCTGGGGGAAAAGATGAAATAAATCACTCGGATAAATTTTATTTAGGAAACATGGGAAGACTAGCGATGACTCATGAAAAAATGAGTTATGTACCCGATAATACCGGTGACTTGACCTCGTATAACTATAGTAGAGATAAATTTAGGATTCAATTATGCTTGAGACCAGGCTGCCGACGGGGCAGCGAATGATACCCCACCTCTCTCACTTCCGCCTACCTGCTGTCCACTATTTCCAGCTTCAAGACAAGCATAGTCTTAACTAAATGTCTGCAGGACCTCGCTCCGATGCCTCTTAAGATAGTTCGAGAATTTCGTCAGTCGGATTGGGTATTTCTCCAATTCCTTGAAATCGACTTGATACCCAACTTCGTTCGTCCAAAATTGGGCATTGATGACAGGGTTTCGTAAAGCAAGATCTTTCGCTTCTTGCTCACTGTAGAATTGGAGACCAATATCCTCCCCACTAACTCGGCGTAGCTCCTGGACAATCTGAGCCGGTGTGAGCGATTCGACACCTAGATCGATTTCATGCGTGTTGAATGACAGAGGTTCAGTAATTGCAGCAGCTGCAAACTTCCCAACGTCGGTAGGATCGATCACTGTCATCACACTGTCGGGCTTGTATGCTGTCAGAAAGATCCGCTTCTGGACCAGGTCTGGAAACATGAAAGATGCCATCGGTAAGTGATAGTTGTTCATGAGAAATGCAGGCCGCAAAATCGTCCAGTACTTGATGCCAGATCCTCGCACCATTGACTCGATTTTATCTTTGTTCAGCCAATACCACGCCATGGGGTGCTCAGGTCCCCAGTTTGGGAAACCTTCGTGCTTTCCAGTCATGGTAACACTAGAATAAACAACGCTGGTGACGGTCCCCGATATGACAGCGGTGTCGATGATATTCTTTGCGTGAACCACCTCCTGTTGGGTGTCAGAAAACACCGGCGATACATTAAGAAATACCGCTGTGGCGCCTCTGATCGCAGTCTCCAGAGAGGACAGGTCATCGAAGTCGCCTACAAACAACTGCGCTCCCAGGCGTTGGAGCTCGATGGCGGACTTGGATGACGGGTTTCGAACAAGCGCATGAACTTTCACTCCAGCATTTAGAAGTTCTCGAGCAGTAGCACCGCCCTGATGGCCAGTTGCTCCAGTGACAAATGCAATAGTCTGAGACATGTCGATGAAGTTAAAAGTAGATGTATTTGGAGAAAAGGGAACCGGTGAATTGGCAGTTGATTTGAGGTTCTGCGGATTAGACTTTTGATAGTCCTTGAAAGAAAGGCATGCCTGAGGGAGGATTGAGATACTTTAAGTAGTTGGATGCTCAATGGAGTGACCTGTGCAGCCACCGCATCTCATGGCATGGGACATTCTCGACCTACCGAAAGAGGTATACATCTCGAAGATATGGATACATTAACAACTCTTTTTTCTAGACCCGGAGTCACAACAAGCTGCGGACATATCACCTACAAATGCGGACCCTGAGGCGGACTTGGCTATTCCGAATTCAGTAACCAGCTCGACCAAAATTTGAACTAACGTCAGTTTGGGTTTAGCATCGGGGATTACAAAGCAGCAAAGAGTATAACTATCTCAGATGAATGGCTACTCTGCGTTACTACTTCGACCTCAACGTTGATGCAGTCGGACGAATAACGCTGTGAGGCAATATGGTGTATCGCGGTAAGCCCAGTAAGGCTTGCTCGGAATGTCGAATCAAAAGAAGAAAGGTATTTCACCCTCGCATCATCACCAGGTTGTAGGCCACTAAAATGATTCGGGGTTAAGTGCGACTTATCGAGACCAGCATGTCGTCAATGCACCAGGGCCGGCTCTAGATGTGTCGGATACCGAGATGAGAACTTACTCACGTTCCAAGATCAAACTACCGAGACTTTTCGTAAGATCCCGGTCGTTCCCAATAACCAGGGGGTCTCTTCAAGACCTGAAAGATCCCACCAGTCGAAAGAGCGACCCGACCATGACCCTTGGTTAAGAATTTCAGTCGCACCGGAAGAACAGGCTCTGCATTTCTTCTTCCATCATTATGTTGTGTACGAGTCTGGGCGGACTCCGACTCATCCTGACTGTCATGGTATAATCTACAAACGGGCAGCAGAACCCGGGTACTTGGCCAATCTCATCACTGCTATAGGACTGGTCAGTCTAGCGTACATGAGAAATGCGCCCACATTTACTCAAGCAGCAAGCCAGGCGTTTTCTCGGGCACTTCACGGTATACGTACCGCGCTTGCGGACCCTAGTGAGGCAGCATCCGACCAGATGATAGTCGCTGTGATGCTTCTAGCGTTGTACGAAGTAAGCCTTCCGTGCCATACGATAAATGAAAATGATATTAATCTCAATCAGACAGTCACTTTTAATTCCAGTGAAAGCACCAGCTCGTGGGATAAACATGTAGATGGTGCCTTGGCGCTGATACAGCTCCGAGGAGCAGGCCAGTTACGCAACAGGATCGGTCGAAGCATCTTTCTCCACCTGCGCACTGAAATCGTGAGATGCCCTTCAAATTTCTCTGTGACTGACCTTTCTAATGTCCCATTAGCTCATCGACTGCCTTCAGCGCGGGCTGCGGGTACCAATCATGTTAATAGACTCGATGGCCGAGGCTCGACATTATGAATCGGCACAAGAAGCACCTGCTGCTGGGTTAGCAGACATAATCGTCGATGTGTGTGCTGTCATGTCCTCGGCCAAGGAAGACATCACGGACGAAATGAATTTGCCTCGCTTCGTTTCAACAGTTTTATCGATTGATAATGACTTGGAGAACTGGACTAAAGCCTTTCCAGCTGACTATGAGTGCACGACGCTAGCTAGCCCTGCGGGACTGGGAGAAGCAGAAGTGTTTATGGGACGTTATTGTGTATATTCCAATGTGGAGATCGCTACCACGTGGAATTTGCAGCGCTGCACGCGTATCAGTCTCCGCCAGACACTCGTTGAAGCGCTATTAAAAAATTCCCCCACACCGTCTTCGCCGTCAATGGTGCCGTCCTTACCTACATCATACGGAAACCTACTTCATACTTCAGACACTGTCGTACAGGAGAACTCTACCGCTATATGTTACAGCGTCCCATATATCCTTCATACTTTTGACAAGGCAGGTAAATCAAGCGACCTGCGGGCGGCTTATATTCTGCATCTCTTGTGGCCACTTTATGTTGCAGGAACAGCACGTAGTGCCGGCGATACTTTGCGAAATTGGATCGTTTCGAAGATGCGAGGAATTGAAGAGGTCACTGGAATTCAAAAAGTGAAGCTTATAGTCTCGGCTATACAACGGCGTCGTTGGGAGACAGCAACGAGCGAGTCCATAGCATCTGCTACTTAGTTATGGGGGCCTTATACCCCTAAAGGCTTACCGGCGATGTAAGATATGGCTACTTCGCACCCCTCTTCGGGTATACGCCCTCGAATAAACACAATACGATGATTGACACATAACATTAGCAGACTACAGCGCACAAACCGATGACAAAGAAGCATGGCGCACCAAATCAACATTTATGTGTCAGTTGCGGATCTGGTTCCGACAAAAGTGGCTCGGTTTGCCCTGGATCTCGGCAGAGAGCCCAAGACTTGCGATAGTGGTTAGCAACACTGGGCGACGCCTGCCATATAACCGGATGTGCCAATAGAGGACAAAAATATCGCACAGCCGGCTTTACCTTTAGGAGAATTGCTCAAGCCTGAGTATATACACAGTAGACATTACTCTTCTATCCCATCATTAAGGAAAGGGCAATAAATTTGAATTAAATTAATTTTATAACTATAATCTATTAAATAATAACCTTGATATAATATGCGGCACGCCGTCCATTTACTCAAGCCTGTTACTGTTCAGATCAGGCTCATATAACTCCTCTATTAGCATAGTCGGTTATATCGTATTTTTGACCTCTATATGCACAGCCGGTTATATGTAAGGACTGCCTCATACCTGATTACATATAGAGAAAAGGATAGATTCGTTAAAGGCTTACAAAACGATCATTTCCGGATATAGGAATGCCTCCTCGTATCCACGTAAGCTTTTTAATACTTGACGGGGCATGAGTGTCAACTATTTAGACAACCAGTACAACGCGAATCTGAACGACGATTTCCCCACCCCGCATCGTGCGTAGCATCATATTCTAGTCGCCGCTGTATCAACATTTTCAAACAAGATGCCGTCCTCTGAAGTCCAGATTCTTAGTCGAAAGATAGCCGTACACAAAGATCTGCAAATCCACTATCGCGAAGCCCAGCCCGTTGGGGAGTCCAAAGGAACAGTCCTTCTCATTCACGGCTATCCACAGTCTTCCTACCAGTTCCGCTTCGTCATCCAGCCCATTGCTGCTGCAGGCTATCGTGTGATTGCGCCCGATACTACTGGTCATGGATCATCTTCGAAACCGGTCCGAGACGTGTCTGGCTTCACCAAGAAGCAGCTCGCGCAAGATCTATACACCTTCCTTCAAGACGGGTTAGCAATTAAGTCCCCAATTCATGTCATTGGACACGATATTGGAGGCATGATTGCCTTTGCTTTTGTCATGCAGTTCCCCGAGTTTGTCGCTAGCATCATCTGGGGTGAATGCCCATTGCCTGGAACCAGCGAATACCACAAATTCAAGCACGACAAGGAACACTGGCACTTCAATTTTCAAGGTGGCCAGCCAGATATGGCGGCATGGCTTGTGCAAGGCAAAGAAAGACCATATATCAAGCAGTTCTACGACCGCTTTGCCTATAGCCAAACCCCTTTCACAGACGAAGTAATCGATCACTACGTTGCGCACTATTCGTCACCAGGAGCTCTACAGAGCGCATTCTACGTCTACGCCGCGTTCGAACAAGATGCTTCGCAGAATGAAGAATGGTTGAAAACTCGAGGAAAGGCGCGAGTGCGAAACATGATATTGACTGGGGCGAACCATGCATTAGCTGCCGGTGCTGAGAATATGGCAAACGAAGCATTTCAGAATCCCCATGTGCGTTTTGTTTCAGAGAGCGGTCACTATATTGCTGAAGAGAATCCCCAAGATTTCGTAAAGCATGTATTGGAGTTTTTAGGAGAAGATTAGATCTCCTATGATAGCGTATCCCATCTTTCGCTAAATATACAGTTATTTATTAGCAACTTATAATTCTGAGAGATAGATAAAGATCCCATAGTTGAAATGACTGGGGCTAGCCACTGTAGTCGTATAAATCATGTAAGCTAGCCACGCGTACTTCCACCAACACTCGGACTTTCGATTATGATCCTATTTTCTCTACCATAAAGCTATACCGCAAACGATTTAGATTCGACCTCCAAACCGCAAAACCATGAAACTTCAGTACCTCATTTATTTTCTTATTACGACTGCGAATGCAGTCTCGGAAGGCTTTTGCCTCCATGCAAGGACAGCCCCGAAGGGGACTGGGGCTAGGTGGAGGTCATGACGAGAGAGAGAGAGAGAAAGAGAGTCGAGTTGAGGTAAGGTTGAGTAAGATATAATTCCTAAACGCACATGCGATATGATTAAAAGCCGCGATAAGTCACATGCGTGGACTGTCTAGATTCGTGTCATATAACATTTACTTTGTCTAATATCTCCAAGGGATGATCTAAGCTCACGCATCATTATTTTGACACCATGGAGTGCCATCCCCGATTCCTCAAAATACTGCTTTCCTATTCTCACCACCTTTTCACTCGCTTGACAACTCGCCGGCAGTGATATCAACATGGAAATGCTCAAGCTTGATACAAGCTGCAGAAACCCCTTTATGACTCCTGTTACTTGGTAACTTGCTATCAGACAGGCTTCGATACGCCCATTTTGACTTCAGGTTTCTTACCTAGGCGACATCAAGAAAGCTCCAGTGAGTTGTAGTCAGACTTGGTAGCGCCCTCGACATCCCCGGACTTCTTCAACTGGAAATCAGCCTCTTTGAATCGGCCCTGGAACGAGATGCCAGGATGACCTATTGCGAGTGCAGTCGTGGCAATGACAATCATCATGCCTTCCAGGAACATAAATGCGGTCTCGTTCTCGGCTAAAGCGCTGTGATAACCAGCACTCAGCTCAGCAACTCGGTAGGCGGTTCGGATCAGGATAGTGACGGTAGCGATTGTAAGACCTAAGTTTATGTGAGATGGTATTTCGGGAAGTTAGGTGCAGAAAGCACTTACCAACAAGAAACATCTTGAACCTCGAAGACCTTTGTAGGTTGCTGAATTTGGAATCCCAGTCCTGTTGGTGACGAAAAATTCGGAACGCAAGTTCAGAAGCCAGTAGCACAAAGATTGAAATAGCTGCCAAATGCGCTGCAAGACCGGCCTTCATGACCTTGAGACCGACGTTGATGGTATCTCGCTCATCGCTGCCAAGCATAGATCCACCGGCTGCTTGAAGAACAAGGGCAACAAAATCGAAGAGCATGAAGGTAATGGTGTATGTGCGGGGGCTGAAGCGAGAATAGTGCTGCCCGTAGACAGTGATGATTCGAGCGAGACAGAGGTAGATTGCAGCGCTGAAGAATGCAGGACCTATAGTTATAGTGACGATATATCTAGATGCCACGGATGTTAGGACTATACGTTGGATGGTAGGATTTGGGGGATGGATAAACTCACGTTAAAAATCCATCTTGGCCAAAATGCATTCTGATGCGAGACGCAAAGCCGACGATCTCAAAAACGTGACCGCAAAACATGCCAAAGAGATATCCCCATGTCTTGTGGCGTATGCCCCAGTATATCTGAGGTACGATGAGAAACGCGTGGCAAGTGAGGAAAAAGATGTTCCCGCCGAGGTTGGGAGTATCCATTGTCATTTTGATCTTGTAGATAAATGTTTCCTAGGAGATGGGGAAGTATGTGAGTTGGTCAGATGATAATGAGATGAAGAATGGATAGTGTTGATGGTTAATGGTATTTCTTGGACACACTACGCCACTTAAATAGATCAATTCTTTCTCGGAGAGCTCAAACCCTTGCACATTATCTCAGGAGAGGCTATCTAGTAAATTCTTACAGCCGCGCGGCTTTTTTCTCAGTGTTCGCGCGATGTTATGTGCCGCAGTTGCGCTCGTGGGGTTCTTTCCCATGCCGCCTCTACCATACGCACGATAGTCGCGGCGTGCCCAGACATTACTAGCCGCGGGGCTGTGCAATAAGTTTCAAATGTTTAGGCTCAATAATAGAGTTATAATTGATCCTCGACGAAACTTAGTGATCTTCCTAATTGCGCGGGTGGCTTCGCCCCGCGGACTTTTATTAACTCCCGCGCCGTGAATTGCTGCCGCACCACCACGACTTTTAACATCGCCCGCGGGCCGCGACTAGCAGGCTAGAGAGAATTATATATTACATTCGAAAGGCAATAAGTCTTGGCACTCATAGCTATCGACATCAAGTACACTATCTGATTGACTGATAAGGAAGTTGTATCGTCTACATTGATTCGCCAGCTTCTATCATACGAACTTTCTTGACTCTTTTATCTTACACAAGACGCAAATATCTTCGTGAAGCCATTCGAGAAAATGCGCGTCCTGATCATCGGTGCTGGCGTCGGAGGGCTTACTCTAGCACACGGCCTTCTTAAAGCCGGGATAGAGGTTCTTGTTATTGAACGACAGGTCAGAACTTTGACCGCCCGACATTACACGAGACTAACATCCTATAGACTGAGAAGACTGAAAATCTGGCAGGATACGGCCTTCATATTGACCGGAATGGCAGACACGCCTTGCGCTCCTGCTTACCACTCTCCAACTGGACACGCCTCCAGACCGTGTTCTCGTCCGCAGGAACTCAGCTGTTCTTCCGTGATACCCAATTCCGAGTCTTGGCTGAGAAGGACGACGCTAAGCTCAGTGGAAAACCAGCCCTTGAAGTCGAACGGAGTGCGGTCGGAAGACTCGAACTCCGCGACGTACTACTAGAAGGCTTGGATTCGCCATCGGGTGGTATTGTTCAGTGGGGTCGTACTTTTCTTCGATACGAACATCTCACAGGCGGTCTACTTCGAGCGCACTTCACGGATGGCACATGGGAAGACTGTGATCTACTTGTTGGAGCTGATGGGCCAAAGTCACCTGTTCGTCGACAATACATG
Organism: Fusarium sarcochroum; assembly: GCA_013266185.1. Classification (NCBI taxonomy): domain Eukaryota; kingdom Fungi; phylum Ascomycota; class Sordariomycetes; order Hypocreales; family Nectriaceae; genus Fusarium; species Fusarium sarcochroum. The sequence continues at coordinate 15,501 of JABEXW010001003.1, read as the reverse complement.
CCGACTTTAGATCGTGTGGACCTTGGCATCCGGGCCATCGCAGGTCGATACATCCTTGATGATGAGAGGATCCAGAACTTACCTTCAGAGCTAACAAGTGGCGCTCTCAACAATATCGTACCATCTGGAAAAGGATGGATGTTCACATCGGCATGGGGTTCAGGGCTAAGCTCCCATTACATCGTCTGGGCTTACGTCGTGCCAGTCAAAGATTCAGCCCCGGTTATAGATCAAATGCCCGGCTTTGAGCTGAGAGACCATGTTCTACACAGCGTCAAGGAATGGTCACCCAATCTGAGAGAATTGGTCGAAGGGAGCGATCTGGCGACCATCAAATGCCTACCACTCCGAACGATGCCCACTCTCAAGCCCTGGAAATCGAGCAACATCACACTTGTTGGCGACGCTATCCATAACATGACACCGATGGCTGGAATGGGAGCCAATACGGCCCTCCGTGACGCAGAAGTCTTGACGCGCTGCCTCGTTGACGTCACGGCCGGAAGGCTCGAGTTGATTGAGGGCGTGAGACTTTACGAAGCCGAAATGAGAGGCTATGCAAATGGTGCGCTCAAGCTATCGACACAGAATGCACTAAATGCTTGTGATGGAGGAGGAGCACAGCGTTTCTTCTTCCGTAATTTCCTCCGAACTGCTCAGAGTTTCCCTGCTGTAATGAGAGCTACATTGGGGCGCTCGGCTGCTTAGAGCAACCGAAACGGTGGAAGGTTAGGAGATGTGTTTCATGATATTTAGGCGCTTCTACTCTTACAAGAATCAGATTGGGCTATTAAGCAATACCACTTGTTTCCAAAACAACTAGAACCCACCCCGTTGTTACTTTTCGATTATTTCAGAGTGATTAATGGTAAGAGCCACTGGGTTGACAAATCTCTTGTGCCGGTGTCGCCCATCTGACCCATGTTGGCCTTTAAGGCCCACGTATCGTGACGCGGGGCTTTTTAAAGTCGGCCTACGGACCGGGTAAAGTGACAAACGCCTTACGCAGCATGCGAAAATATCCCGGCGAGACCATTGAGGGCCAGAAGGCGATCCAAGGCTGATGAGTATGAACAAGACTTTCAAGACAGTCTTTGGGGCTCTAACTACCCACGTCTCTACGAAATCAAGCATAAATGGGATAGGAAGAGCTTATTCATCGTGAGGAGTGGCGTTGGCAGTGAGGATTGGGATGCTGAGGGTTTGTGCCGCCGGCAGTAGAATGGTTATGGACCTTGCAGGAAGACCGAAGGAATGCTGTATAAAATAACTGGCAAACACAATATCAACTGTAGCAGCAAAAGGTCTCTCTGGTCTAAGTACACGGCCACATTCTAACTTACTTGAGCATCTCTACCAGCCGCACAAGGCATGTTTGTAGTCTCCCGGAAGATTATTTAGCTCGTTTGATGGACCCGGGACTGTTGACGTCATAGACTACAATGTTCGCCCGCATACAAACTGCTGCTCCTTTGCATTCACCAACCTAGAAATTAGCTATAACCATAATAACAAGATCATTGATAAACGCACCATAATACATCCCTAGGACGCCTGAGCACTCCGAGGCCGAGTGTAATTGAACGTTACGCGGCAATGACTAGATCAAGAGACACCACCGCCCCAATCGTCCATCGACGTGTTACGCGATCAATGGCCAAGAAAGACCCAGACACCGATACACAAGTGGTAATAAAAGTTGAGAAACAAAAGACAAAGTCTCGAAAAGTACCTGCAGGAGTGATACTCTCAGCATCTCGAATACCTCCGATTCATCAGCAACACTTCGGTCTGATACAAGAAAGTGTCGCAACAGATCTGTACAAACTGCTCGTCGCCGCCGTTCTCTGGAATCGTACGCGAGGATCTCAAGCGCGTCCAATCTTTGTAAAACTTGTCTCACAATACCCGACACCGAATCACCTTGCCGAGGCATCCTTCTCAGACCTTGCAGAACTCATCCGTCCAATAGGTCTCTACAACTCCCGCGCCACACGCTTCATAGCCTTTGCAAAAGCTTGGGTTGAACACCCACCTTCCAAGACAAGAAGATATCGAAAGCTGCATTATCCCCTGCAGGGAGATGGTTTAGACATTGGCAAGGATGAAGTCTTAGATCAGGACGATGAGAGACAAGGATGGGAGGTGGCGCATCTGCCCTCGCTTGGCCCGTACGCCATCGACAGTTTCCGCATCTTTCACCGAGATCTTCTAAGAGGCTTGGCTGGGGATTGGAACGGGTCTCAAGCAGCTCCAAACTTTGAGCCTGAGTGGAAGAGAGTGGTGCCCCTCGATAAAGAGTTGAGGGCCTGTCTCCGATGGATGTGGCTCAAAGAAGGTTGGATATGGGATCCTGAGACTGGGAGTAAAGTCAAGGCCTCAAAGAAGAGAATGGAAAGTGAGAGTTTACGTTCGAGGAGCCTATCTCCAGAAGGCTTTCGAATTATTGGGCGTTAGACGTCTCGGCTCTTGACATCTAAGCCACAGTTAGCCATCCGCCGCACTGCCGTTGTGTCAGATGCAAGTGAGACTGTTCCAGTACCTCTTCGGCTCGTCTGCATACTGCCGTGTGAATGAAACAACGACTTCTTACATGCATCAAAGTCCTCCCTCCCTTACTTGGAGGCATGATTCAACTCTGTCATACTTCCTGACTCGGCTGCATGCTGCAGTGATGGGCGCCGACGCGTCATGCTCTCGGGAAATTTTGAGACTTGTGTTTACTCTAAACCATTTCGACTCCCTTTGCATGGATTTACATACGACCGTAAGAAATTGATATCAAATCCAAGGCCAAGTAGTCATCACGATCCAGAGGCTGACGACATCATTCGTCCATTCTAAGATCCTTTTACCGGCGGCCCGAAGGTAAGCTTCTCCTGTAGGATATCCCTGGTCAACTTGACCTACGTAACACTGCGTCTGTGGTGAACACTATGCTGAGACCTTACTCCTGCTCCCCGCTTGCTGAGAGACGTGGCTGCTGGAATACCGGGAGCATCTCTGGGGACTCAGGTAATTATGACTGCTGGAAACCTAGATAGCGTTTCTGGCTAAATTTATCCATTAGCCTCTACGATAGTAGAGAGCCTCAGGGTTCAGCCTCTGTATTTGTTGATTGAGCCCAGCCTATAGACCACATCTTGGCCTATGACTTCTCAGTGGGTCTCTTCACTTTTGGTCTCACTACAATTACAGAGTTATCAAGTTGAGGAATATAAGTGCCGAGACTCCGTATCCTGCCCGATGATCCGTTCGTATTTATGTCTTACACGGATGCACGAAGCCGCTTCCCGCCCCACGGGTATGCAGATCTTGCTTCTAGTCTTTGTTTGATCGACAAAGGGAACAGCACTCCATTCTCGCCAAGCGGAGCGTGGTAAGACAAGAGAATCATCCAGTGCCGCAAGCTATTTCTCGCTCTGAAGGCTTTGCAGACTTTGGACTTACCGGCAGAGTGTGAGTTACAATCATTTTGGTACATTGACTAGATCAAAGGCACAACTGCTGAGGTAGTTGTTGAGCAAAGAAAAGTATAAAACCTGGGGGTAAGTCGACATTTTTCGAAAACTTGACAACATCGACAACATCACCAAGATCAATCACATAATTAGCACACTATCTTATCTAAACTACCCAACATGCAGTTATCTATCGTTTCTACCCTTCTCCTTGCTCAGGGCATTGTAGCTATGCCTTGGTCCTCTGTCAAAGCCAAGCAGTCTAATGGTGGCGAAATCACGTAAGTTGAACCATGGCCGCCTTTATTTCTACAACAACTAGTTGCTCTTTCTCCATACAAAATCACTGATCCCGAACTACACCAGTCTTCACATTCAGGTCTCCCAGGGCTCTTCTGCCAGCCTCGGATTGACTCCCAAGCCTAAGGAAGTTCTCAACGCGAACAACTACGATATTTGTTGGAGAGCTTGTTTCGGGCAATCGCCAAACTGTCCCGAAACCTGGGTGAGTAGTACCAAGTATCCACTATGTGGACAATTACTGACTTATGCCACAGAAAGCGAAAAACTTGGTATGCATCTCATGATTTGGAATTACAGCTGTGATACTGACAAACTTGTAGGGAACTGATGACGAACCATGCTGGACCTGCTGCAAGTCGACCGGTGATGATGATGACCTTTAGAGTATAGGTATCAGTAACTCTTGGCGATAGATGTTCTGCTTAGCTCTTGGAGCCATGGAGATTAGTAGGAGATTAGGTCGGTATGAATTAAATGGACGCTCGTTAAAATTCCGTTGGAACTGCCGGATAAGATACACGCGTGAGGCCTAAGTGATATAAGTGAAGGCGTGTATCGAACGAACAAGTTCGATCAAGATCAAAATCGTGACAATATGAATGAATAAATCCATGAGGTGAAAGGCAGATGTGCCTGATAAATGTGGTATTCTAAGAGCAAACCAATGCAATTTGTGACATGACCTAGCCTAGATGTCTGTCCGCTACTACGGATTTTTGCCCGCTGGCTCAACATCGATTCCCAAAACGCATCCTTATTTTTCTCCATGATTAGTACTAGGTAGAGTCACACAGCCAGGGCCTTCGATATATGCATCATTCCGATTAAGAGATATGTCACATTTGAAGCATACACATACAAATATTATACGAGAAAATATCTCTAGTGTCTTCTTGACGACGATCAACAAACATTCACACAGCGAGCCTTGCTTTAAAATGCATCTCGATCATAAAATCCCATGGAAGACAATCGCCTCTCATTTCACCTTTGTAAAGTCCGATACAAGCGACAACTACGATCTTGTAGCCCTCAATTCACCCTCGCAAACGGCAACTCTGGGCCACTTCAGCCGTGTGGTATCTGCGACTATCAAGGAATTTTCCGACACCGAGATATCCAAGGTTGAAACAAGCCAAGGCAAAGGAAAGTTGTTCTCGGATGACATTCTCAGTTTTCCTGAACGATATTTCGGCCTGGGTCCGCACGAAGGAAATTCTGTTCTACATAATCCGTTGACGGCATCACATCAAGACCTGAAGTACTGGCAGAGCCGAGCCAACGAAGGCGATGGCACACTTCACAGCACCGTAAATGCTGACCTCGCTGAAGCGGTCAAGATGCTGGTCATCACAGCTGCCGTCGGCGATGATAAAGTGCTTCGTCTTGAGGCCTTATCCGCTCTACTCCGACTCTCCGAGCACGTGCCTATATCAGACATGCGAAACCTCCACTGGGGCCATGGATTTGGAGTAGATCTCGTTGCCGGTGTAGCTTTGGAAGTATACGTGCTTCTAAACCTAATTGAAGCAGTCCAGTGTCGCCAGCAGGAGCAGGTGTCATTGCTGAGCATCGAAAGGCTGGTACAATATCTTGGGGGCACTGCATTGCAGAATTACGACTATCCCGCGCAGAACATCCCGCATCGCGCGTTCTGGGATACTCTTGGGGTCACAGACATGAATGCCCATGCTCTGCTGGAGACGCCTGATCTTAGTACTGAACGCGAGAGACCAGTGATTGACCCGCTGGCATCAGTGGATGATGAGATTCATCAGAAGGCAAGGCAAGATTTGAAGAAGTACTTGAAAGATTGCTTTGCGATTCTGTATGTTTACGATGTGTTTTTAAGGCGAGCCGTTAGTGCAGACGAAGCTGTGGATTTCTGGTCATCAGAGATTGACGGAATCTTCAGAATGTTGGGATGTCGATCGGGGGACGAGTAGTCTTGATAAACAACTTAATGCTGCTATTGGCCTCAAATAATGCAAGAGGGCCTGCCTTTAACCTTTGCAAAGAACGCGTTTGTCTTGATAAACAAGACTACAGACTTATGATTTCTGTTCTTTTATGGCCTACCGTTATTAAATGCAGTTATCAGAATGCGCGAAGTCACCATGTTCATGATTGGTACAATGTTTATTAACAACGTAAAATGGGTATTATTCATATTAAATCTAGTCATCATCATCCTGAAACAAACCGCTGGCTTATTTCGCAGCGTTGCTCTCACAAGACCAAGGCTTCTTGCTGCCTCCAGCAGCAATAGCTTCAATTGAAGCCCACAGTCCAAGAACACAGATGAGGAAACCAGTAAGGAACAGGATCACATTGCCCACGAAGCGGCAGGTCTGCTTTCCATCCTTGAACCAGTTACCATAGTGCATCCAGAGCCAGAAGATACCAGGCAGACCGTAAGAGAACCAACTGGCAAACAGGGCGCAGATAAGTCCGAGAAGATTGTTGAAGACGGGAATGGACTCGGCAATGACCATGGAAAGGGCCCATGTACCGAAAGTGACACCGAACCAGGCGAAGGTGGACAGCTTTGTTCGTCGGATCATGTGCTTGGTGTTGCGGAACATTCGCTGGAAGATGTACGAGGAGGCGACGTGGCCGTAAATGACACCGGCAATGACAATGGTGGGAATGGCAATGCCCCAGATAACCTTTCGCATGGTGCTTGAACCAGCGGCAGACAGAGCAGGCGAAGGAACATCAGGGCCGACAAAGACGTAGATGACAATGGCGGCGAGAAGGTAAAGGATCGTGTCGACGATCTGAAGGAAGGCCAGAGCCTTAGGCCAGTCTTCGGGCTTCTTAAACTCGGAGATGACGGTGAAGAAGCAAGAGTGGCTCGAGAAAGAGATGGCAATGTTGGTGACAGCCAGGAATGCGCCTGTGAAACCAAGCTCGCGAGCAACGTGGATGCTTCCAGTGCCAATGGGACGCTCGCTGGCAACATCACCGACAGTGATGAGGACAGCGATGGTGATGGACATGCAAGAAGCCATAGACATGTAGCTAGTGTACTTGAGTGTTCGGGGCAGGTTAAGAACCCAGAAAACAGCCAGTCCAACAACGGCCCAGACAATGGTGCATGTTGAGCTGTTGGTCAGAGTGTTGAGGCAAATGGTCCATGTCAAGAGATGGCTTCCCATGACGAAAACCTGGAAGATGACCTGAGCCCAGCCAAAGAATTCCTGGAACACGCGACCCATTCCAATCGACTTTCCGATAACCTCAACAGCGTCGCCAAAGTTTTGCACGAAAGGATATTGAGCTCGGAACTCGGCCAGGACGAGACCAGAGTATGTTGATAGACATCCCATGACGAGAATGAGGACGATGCCGGGGACCAGGCCGACGGTTGCCAGCACCGAGGGCAGAGATAGAATACCGAGGGAGACAGTCTCGGCGATCAGGACGATACCACCTTGCCTGTAGATAATTAGCATTGCACGACCAGAGGTCAATTGATGTTGCAACGTACCACCACGTCAAGGTCTTGTAGTCAATCAATTCACCATCCTCTCCAGCCAAGACCGCATCGTCATTTCCAGACGCGGCGGTGAATCTAGGAGGAGCATCATTGATGGCCTTTTCCTGATCCACAGGAGACTCAGGCTGCGCCGGAGCGCTCTTCGCTTCTGGGTAGCTCATTGTTTTGTGTCGATATTGTTGAAGAGAGTATCGTGTGTTGAAACGAGGGGAGAGAAAACCCAAAGTGACCGACGGTGGTCGTTGCTGTAGGTACAAGTAATCTCAATTGACTCGGCGATAATTGGAACAGACTTTCCTGGAGTGCATGGCAATGGCTTTTAAATAAAAGCCACCGAGTCTGGGGCAAAAAAAAGGAATTCGCCGGTAACGGTAGAAAAAAGCTACTGTGACTTGGTAGTTCGAGTCAAGTCGACCCACAAACATTAGAGCATGTTCGGCCTGGCCCGATGGCGTCGCGCACCGAATTTCGGCCAAGTCGATCCATTATGAAGCTATACCTGGATATGTAATGACATCTCGCGGTTAGTCAGTGATAGCCGGAGTGAGATCGGCAGCCAGGGGGGAGCAAAAAAACAAGCAATGGCCAGATCCAGAAGCTCGATACAGCTTCAAAAGAATTTGATAACTTTTACGTTATGGTCCCACTATGCCCTAGAAATGGTCTTTTCATCTCCCCATAAAGTCCACACTGCTCCAGATTCGCTCTCCACAAGGGGGCGACATTGAGATAAAGGGTTTCCCCAGAATCGATGTCTGTGGAAACAGAATGCATCGTCGTGGAAAAGAGGTTGCAAAGAGCCTCATCGTAGCCGCGCGCTTCCTTGGCAAGCTAGGTAGATCAATTTTCAGCCTCCCGATGCAAGCTTTTCTTGATTAATTGCCGGTGTTTCTAGCCGGCTTCTGGAACGACAAGAGATTTCTAGCGTATGCTGTACATCCAATCATGGCCTCTGGTTTGTGTCGACTCAGCTCATTGTGGATCTCATTCTTTCGCCGCTGGTGTCCGCCGATCACGGTCCGACGCTGACGATGCAAGGAACGGAGCTTGGTCAAACGTGGGCAATAACTCGCGATTAAGCGGGGACTACTGGCAAGGATTTCCGGGGGGGCTAGAGCAACTCCAAGCTCCGACTCTGGGCCTGGAGAATAGCCGCGGTCGAGAACTACGGTCCAGTCTGTGCAGCTTATGCGCCAGGGACAAGAGCGTCCGTTGAGAGATGAGGGTCCCAGCGCAATGCCAGGTGCCTTGTCCATGAGCTGAGGAGGGCGGCCAGCTCCTTTATATACCAAGTTGGTGAAAGTTTGAGACAATCTCTGCATATTGGCGGAGTCCACTCAAGGATGTCGCACGTGGCGTTGCGTGAGAAAAGCTTGTATAGTAGCCAAGACCTCAAGGAACCTCGATAGGTACCTTGAAGATGTTCCCCAGATCTGAGTAATCAGACTCCCCATCACGGAGGTATGTATTACGTTATCATAAGATCCGTTGTACATGACTTGTAGAAGTATTCTAAAGACTTGCAAATCAATGGAAACGCTTACTTGATACATCAAATCTCGTCTATCTTTGTCCCAAGTCCCTCTTCTTTAGCTACATCCAGTAGTGCCTTTCCAATGATCAAGTCCATCAGTCCAATTCCAACACTTTTGTAAACGATGCTGTGGGCACCCCCCACGTGAATCTCTTTGCGTGATCGAAATAGTTCGCCTATCTCCGTTAGATCTTTGTCTTTTAGGTTGGCCTTGATAATCTCCCCAGCTTCCTTCAAGCAGCCCTCCTTGGAATCAACGTAGACCTTGTCGTTGCCAGAAAGAAGTGTTTCAGTATCAATCTCTTGCATTCCTGGCTTGTGGGAGCCTACAAGCGAGATAAATCTTTTTCTTGGTGTTTGGCCATCACTTTCTGCTTCGAGGTAGCGGTGCGGAAAGAGTGGTTCAGTGGAAGGTGTACAGCAGAACAAAACGTCTGACGCAGACACAATCTGTTGAAGTCGCTTGTTATATCCAGTAGCATCTTGCTGGGACAGCGAATCTATCGATAGGTTGGGAGACATCTGATGCAAAACGGGTTTCGTCGAGTGGATGAGCTTGTCCAAACTCGAGCGGCTGCGGCCAACAAATGCAACCCGTTCGACTTCGTCAGGATAAAGCAAAACGGCAAGGCGAGCATGCCATGCGGCAACAGGGCCAGCACCAAAAACTGCGATATTCTCCTTTGGCCATGGGGAGCGCGTAAAGAGAGTCATTGATGCTAGAGCTGTACGGAACGCTGTCAGACCTCCTGCACTGATTATTCCCAAAGGTTGTCCGTCTGCCTTGGATATTACCACCAGGCCACGTGCTGGATCCCCATTGCCCGGGACGGTCAACAGCTTGATAGTCGACAGGGAGCCATCAGTCGAAGGCATGAATAAGTTGCGGTCGCCCTTTTGGTTGGTAAAATGTGTCCGCATAGGTTGATGAATTGATCGCTCTGACGTCGGGAGTTGGTGTTCACCAGCCAATTTCGCTAGGCCATTGGATAACTGGTTGATCATCTGACGGCATCTACTGGCCGTCAGACGATCTAATAGTTGCGTGATTTGATGATGAGAAACAGTCAACATCTTGCTCCCATTTAAAACACAAAATTTGAAGATTGAACGAATCAGCCTATTGCTGATGCTCCTCGCGACGTGTTTTGTTTCCCCTCTGAAAGTCTCAAAAAGGCAAGCCTCGGAATCGCCTTCTATTTTCAGACGCGACTGCTAGCTTGCCTACGTCATCGCTTAATCTATCTGACAGGTCTAGGGTATGCCACGACTCTAATACAGTAGTTTTTTTTTCGTGATATTGATTTTAGAAGAACCCAACATATGGGCACTTTAAGCTACAGTTAGCATTATCTTCAAAGCTTGAGTAGTCAGAACGTCGCTTGTTTTTGAGAGAACTTGCTGGAAGGTGCGGATGTCAATGGCTTCAACCATTCGATATACTCTTCAAAATCTGTTCCCGCGCTCGAGGTTTTGACATTCAAGACAGCCATCTAACAACCCCCTCCTAAGCATTAGCGAAAATCAGAGCTGCTCTTTGCTCTCATTGTCATGCGTCCAGTGTTTAGTCATCAAACGCACGCGTCGTGAATCCTAAATTCCTAATTCTTGGATGCTCATTAGTGCTGATTCTGCCCAGGTAAACGGGTCGGCGATACCGTCTAGGACCGGCCTTATGTCCGGGCTACATATCGAAATTGAACATCTGAACTTTCAACGTGCAATTAATGCAAGTTGCATCTAAAAATGCCAGAATATAGATTTGTCACAGTTGAAGGCAACGGCGGCAAGCACGCAGCGTTGAATAAGTCTATCAGAAGTCATGCAATACAAGCCGGACTTAGGAAAAGAACATCCTCTTCAAGAGCCAAGACACGAGCCGCCACGATGTCTGGTTCCACATACCCCGGAGGAGGCTTTTTGGGACTTACGGGACGGACCCCAAGCTATCTACGGACTCATATGAACAAGTCTGTTCGCTCTGGGAGCGTGGATCCATTCAACAGTCTCCCGATTCCTACAAATCTGCAAGTTGACTTCCTGGTCAAGTATTGTAAGTATTCGGACTTGCCAACCAGCGATATCAAACACCATGACCAACTCCGCTAACTTATTGATAGTTCTGGTCAAACTCGTTTCTTACTCAGCTGGAATCGACCGTTCCAAATCATGGTTCCCCTACGCACTGCAAAGCGCGCCAATGATGCACAGCACTCTGGCCATGACTGCAGTGCTATGGAGAGCCGAGTATTCAGGTCTGCAACGTTCGATACAGGTCGAAGGTATGCGTCAGAAAGGCGAAGCGATTCGCGAGATTCAAGCCCAGCTAGCAAAAGTATCGTCGGTCAACGATCTGGAAAATCTGGACTTTCTACTGTCAACTATGTCAACTCTAGCGATCGCGGCGGTAAGCGGAAGTCTTTTAAGCGAGCGCCCGGCGGTGCCTAATGTAATTATAGGTTTGCGATGGAGACCTCGAGGCAGCAGAGACGCACTTGCGAGGCGTTCAAACATTCGTAAGCTCGCGCGGTGGCCGCGGTAGCTTTGATGAGGAATTCATCCTTAGCAAATCAGTCGACTTGTACGTTGTAGAGTCTGCTCCTTAAGCTCTGCTAACAAAATGGCAGGGCGGATATTCAAGTTGCCACCGCTCTAGGTCGCCTGCCATTATTTCCACCCTCACGCACAGAAGAAGCGCGTCTCCCAGAATCCATCATAGCGGCAGCTAGAAACCAGCCGTTCCATCGTTCGCTAGGCGTCAGCGGCTGTTGTGCTCATTCCCGGTCATTTACTCACATCAGACAACTGCTTCTAGCATGCCAGTCATCGGCCGTTTCGCCAGAAACTCTGAGAATTCACTTCAACGCTGTTGATAGTGAAGTTCTACAATATATCCACCAAGAACCTGTAGAGGGTTGCAATGAAAACGGACTCTTTCGAGCACTTGTCCAAGCTGCTCATATCTTTGTATATGTGACACTGCGCCGGGTACCCCGTTCCAGTCCACTGGTTAGTCGAATGTGCACAAGACTCCGGACCACAGTCGAGACGATTCTGATTGATGGAGAGGACTGGGCGGAGAATAAAGAGGCACTATTGTGGATTGCCTTTGTGGGGTTGCTTGGAATAGGTGAAAAGGTTGAGCTGTGCCTAGAAAAGCAGTTCTTCCTGAACCTTTTTCAATCATCGACACAAGGGTGTCCAGATGATTTTCCACAAGAAGCAAGCGCCATAAGTAAGACCTTGTCTGCATTTCTGTGGGACGAGGCGTATTGTCAGCCTTTACTGGAAGACTTGCAGAGTGACGTGGATAGTTGACGATATGCAAAGCTAGATGGAGTTTGAGTGTTCTACTATCCCAATTAGGAAATATGTGCGAATTAATATTGCGGCACTATGCTCTGATTTCGGACGCTTCGTATTGTACAGGAGAGGCGCTGGGTATAAAGTCACGGCAATGAGCAGTGTTTTCGCTCTTGAAATATCACCATAAACAAGTCATCACTCATCAAAAGCGATAAAATCAACATGGACGGCGAACTCGTGCTTCTTACTGGTGGCACCGGCTTCTTGGGCTATGCCATTCTTGTTGACCTCCTCAAGAGTGGCTATCGAGTCCGTGTCGCCGCTCGTTCACAGGCCAAGATCGACACAGTACAAGCAGCCCCCTCTATCGTTTCCCTTGGACCCTCTACGACACAACTCACGTTTGTGATCATACCTGACATGACCATCGAAGGCGCATACGACGACGCCGTGCAGGGAGTGGACTACATCATCCACGCAGCTGCGCCCATTCATGGCTGGGGCCTTTCACAAGATCAACTCGAAGAGGTCTTGGTAACCACTTCTGTCAACGGCAGTCTTGGCATTCTTAAATCTGCCCACGAAAAGAGCAAGACAGTGAAGCGCATTGTCATGACCAGCTCGACCGTGGCAATTGCGCCCTCAGAGGTCTACACTCAAAACACCAAAGCGCGCGAGGTCCTTCGCGGACCCGACAATCGTGTAAAGATTCTACCGCCGCCATATGATTCTGAGCTCCAGGCATACTGCATTGGCAAAGCGGCAGCCCTGGCTGCTTCCGAAGCCTTTGTCCGAGACAACACTACGAGCTTCGACCTCATTTCCATTATGCCATCCTGGGTCTTTGGCAAGGATGAGCTCATGACCAGCACCCAGGGCATACGTACCGACTCGACCAGAACGCTTATAAACTGCTTGCTCAAAGGCCAGAAGATTGAACCCGCTATCAGCAATGCTATCCTTTGTGCAGACGTCGCCCGTGCACATGTCAAGGCACTAGATCCTAGCATTGAGGGGAACCAGTCTTTTTTAATAAACACCGATGGGAGATGGGAGGATATGATTCCCATTGCGAAAAAGTATTTCCCCGAGGCGTTTGACTCTGGGTTCTTTAAAGACCAACCCCCGCAACCAACCACTTCCTTGAAATGGGATTCAAGCAAGGTAAGTGTCGCTACACTGGTGTCGACAGTAGTGAATCTCATGAATACTGATCCAGGCTCCGATAGGTGAAGGATGTTCTTGACATCGACCTCGCATCGTACGACACCATGATTAAGGAAGTAGTGGGCCAGTACCTGGAATTAGCGAAGAACGAGGGACTATATGGCCAATGATGGTGTTTTGGTTTATGTCATTGATATTTCATTTAGTACTGAGGCTAGGCAATGTTGCACTGCAATTACGTTTGCAATTTCGCATCATAAACTGGAAATAATTGATTTTATGACCCGCCAGTTAGTGAACAAGCTGATGCATTATAGTCGACATTCACCTTCTATCACGGAATTGGGCCTTTTGCTGTGTGTTTTCCAGCAGTAGGTCTGCAGATGATAAGCGGAATGCGGGATGGCTAAAACCTCTTCACACACTGGGACATTCAGCATGTGGTGAACAAATTTGAAGTGGCAAAAATGATCAGGCTCAACTAAAAATAAAACTCGATAGATCAAGCTATTTCCATTGCCTGACCTTGTATCGTATTTTTCTATTCTCTTCACCCTCGGTAGATAAAGCCACTTACATGCGCATCTGCCGCACCCCGGCATTGACTGCGGGCCTTGACCATCAGCTTATTGACCCCGTGAAAACTACAGTGGTCCAGGCCTCCAAAGCAACAGCTATAGTATGTGTTCAGAGCCTTTAGTTGCAGAGGGTATCCCTGTATACCGCGCGCTTGCTGGGTTCAACTCCGTTAGTATCTCAATAGTCTCAACAGGGGTTAGCGGTCTCGGTCCCGCGTTATCTTCAGCTTGTCTGGATCTCGACTGCGAGGTCCTATACCGCCTGGCGCTTTTAAAATCTCGGATGCTGCCCTGAATGTCGTTTTGGCCTCTGCATCTTTATTCGCAACAAACAAGACAACTCACATTTTCCTACCATACTCTATTCACTATGGTTGCCGTAACCCATTGATTGTTCTCCTCGCGCTCGGCGCCGAGGCCCTTGCTGCTGCGCCTAGCCCGTCGGTTGTTTGTGCTAGTAAGCTGGGAACAGCGTCGGTCGCCGCAAACAAAATCCCGAGATCGACCACCACAGCTGTGCAGAAGCTCACCGTCATCAAGAACTTCATCACCAAGGTCAACATCATTGTTGTGCCGGTAGCCAAGACCACAACTGTCAAGACCACGACATCTCTCACTTCTACTCTCACCGCTGGTCCTGACACCAAGACAGCCATTGAAACTTCCACAAGTAAGACTTCTACTTGAATTCTCCCTGAAATATCCTAAACTAATACCCTATCTTCAGCCGTCATTACCGTTGATAGTACTACCGACCACCTCTATACCGACATCTCTACAAGCACTGTCGTGACGACCAAGCTTATCCCCAACACTATCCCGGCCCCAGCTGGCTTTACCTCTATCCTCAAAGACCCCAGCTATCGTGCCAAGCGAAAGCGAGGTGATGAACTACAGCGACGCGACAAGGCAGTTGATATTGTAGACACCAGTTCTCAATACGTTCAGCGTGTTGACTGCGTCAAGAGGGTGCCCTCTTATTCTACCAATACCGTCAAGACAACCATCCAGGGCCCTCGCACTACCCTCAAAGCTGTCATCAAGACAAAGACTTCTACCGTGACTGAGCATGTCACCGAAACCTCGTATCTCCCAGATGTCACCGATACCTCCACTTCGATCTCGACTAGCACTTTTACCTCGTACCACGAGAACGCTCTCAGAACCACCATTACTGAAACTAGTAAGCCCTTTCTCAATACCATGAGAAAACACACACATTAACCTATTATCCTTTTAGTCACCATCGAAACTCAAGTCCCAGACACCCCTGTTTATGCGGCATGCGGCAGCGATAACATCCTGACTACAGCCAACAACGGAGGTGTCATCACAGGTTTTTACGACCGTAACCAGGACTTTGGCTTCAGCATTCTGTCTGGTCCTACCAGCGCCTACGAGTGCTGCAGCGAGTGTCAGAAGCGACCCGAATGTGTACAGGTCATCTGGTCCATTGGAAGCAGCCTATGCCTTTACTACCCCATGACTAATGCGGCTCAGTGTGCCAACGGAGCACAGCCGCTCTTCGTCAGGTATAGCACTAATGTGGGAGCTCAACCAGCATATGCCACGAGCAACGGACCCTGTGGCCATGCTGAGAATTATAACGTTTTACAGGGGGGTAATTAGATATCTCACCTATAATAAACT
>JABEXW010001001.1:0-28486 GCA_013266185.1 Fusarium sarcochroum | reverse complement strand
ATATGAAAATCACTTTATTTTTTATTTTTAATATGGTTTTGCAGTTAAAATTAGGGTATTTTCCTATAAGGCTAAAGGCTATAATATGGGGCTAGGGACGGAAATTCTAATATCATACCCCTTAATACCATAATTAATATATTAAAGCTATAATTAAGTAACCTTCCGGCTATAGTTAATTATAGGTTATATGCCTAGGAAAAATTTTTACTCTATTACTAAGCTCTATACATAATACTATATAACACTATATAACTATTATAATATATTATTAATGCCGGAATCGCTATTATCTTTAACTTCTTCCTCCTTAGACTCTTCCTCCTATATATATTCTTAATATTACCTCTAGTTTTTATTAGTGATATTCTCACGAAGTTACTTTGCGCTAACGCGACCGATAGACTCATTAATAGCCTCCTTCTAACGCTCTATCGCTAGGTCGTCATTATTAATAAGTCTATCGGCTTTATCTCTCCATTTCCTAATAAAATTATATAATCCCATATAGGTATATATAATCTTAATCTAGTCTTTAAACTGATATTTAGTAGGATTCTCCCTTAGTATCCTAAACTTCTATTTTACGCGCCTAAATGCATTTTCTATAACGATATGAATATAAGCGTAACGGAGGTTATATAGCTCCTCCTTCGTCTATAGTTTCCTTATAGAATCCTTCTAGTCTTTCAGATAATAATATATACTAGTATAAGATATAAGAAGTCTCTTTTATAAGCCAAAGCCAGTATCGCTAAGGTAATATCTCCCCTATAGAATGTAGAATTTGCGGTTTAATATTAATCTCGTAAAGGGCGTATCGTAAAGGCTTTCCTCGCCGCCGGTGAGCATATATGCAAATATCTCATCGAGATTCATAGCGGCGAATATATTCTAAGAAACCTTTCCTTTCTTATCGAAGAAGCATCGCTACTCTATCCTCGGAATATATGTAGGAATATACGTGCTATCGACTATACCGATATATCCTATAAACACCCTCGACTTCCGGTCTCGCATAACCTCGGGCGATACGAAATCATCATTAGGTAACATCACCTAAGTAGTATACAGCTAGCATATTAACGGAAGTATATCCTACATTATACCTAATATAGTGCTTTATGTAATAAAAAACCACCCTACTGCTAGGCGCTAATTAACGCCCTGACCGAGGATATATAGGGCTGTTAGTACCTTTATTTCTAGCGATAGTAGCTTTTCGCTAGAGGTAATAATATTAAAGCATAGCTAGCGGTATAACGCATAAAAGGTATCTTTCCCCATCCTAAAGAAGTTAAAGAAATCCACTACTAAACCCTTAAGTAGGTCCTTTATATATGCTTTTATATATAAAATACAATCCGGCCTATTTATATTTTAGTGCTAATAAATGCCTCGTAATTGTTACTGATCTATGCGCTATAGCGGCTAATTTAGCATATCCTCCTCGATCAGGGCCGCCGCTATAAGTATTATAGACCCGAGAACGATATTAGGGGAGCTAATAATCAGATAAGGCATCTCATCATCGGTCTATCCCCTCGGGGGTCAATTCCATAGCCAAATTAGCTATAAAGCTTAACAAGAAAGAGACTCGGAATCCTCCGCTAAGCTAGAATTCTGCTATAGACCTCCTTTTACTTTGACTTATCTCTACGGCAGAAAATAACCCTCAAGCTAACCCTTTACGGAAAGGTCACTAAGAGGCTACGCTAAATCAGGAAAAACACAAGAAGGTATATCAGGATACTTATATAATTTATATGCTTATAGCGCAACTGAAATTAGTACTATTTAGCTATATTTTCGACCCGAATTTGGTCTAGGAAGGGGGTACGAAATAGATAGGTATCCCCACATCATTCTTAGGATTTAGATAATCCTCATGCCGATCAGGGCATCATGCCAGAGCTGAGAGCAAACGTAGCAAGTTCCCTGCTGACGCCCAAGGAAGCATACAGATGATCCGTCCGTCAACCAGATCTCAGATTGGGGCATAATACAGTGCGAGATTATATCAGGAAGAATTGGGACGTGTCAAGCTTGACTGTGGCACCCACCGAACAAGCTCCGATATTTGGTGACAAGGTCGTACCATCAATCATGACCACCAATTCAAATATTCCCTAATATCACTGCATATCTTCAGGCCGGCAAAATTTGGCATCTGTGGCATACTAGCAAAACAACAATTCCTTGAACAGGGTGTTCGCTGTTGAAAAGCTGGGAAATGACAGTGGGGTCCAACGTTTGGTCGTTGGGCAAAAAGAAAAAGAAAAATTTTCCCACTCAATCAAAGCACTCGACGGTTTTGGGTTTGACCGCCGATGAAAGGACAGTGCGCAAGACCAACGGGTGGCTGCAGCCTGCCGTGGCCCAGCAGAGCTTTAATGTGACGCAGCCGCGTCAATTGATTGCTTCAACGTATTCGGCCCAAACTTTTTTTCTGGAGGGTTATTTTATTCCCATTGGCGGTCATTAACTTCATGGCAATAGCCTTGATGGGTGTCATGATTCGCTCTGACGATATTCTGACACTAATTGTTTTTCTCTGTACTGTACAGCAGGCTTCAGAACAGGGCCATTGGGCCACTGGGCCACTGGAAACTCATGAAGAGGTTAAGTTGCTGCAGGCTTGACATAACCACTCCCAAAGCCACGGAATTCCCAATTGTTCATGTGCGAATATACCATTACACTGTACACGGGCTGGCTACAGCCTTGCTTTGCTTCTCAGCCACGCCTATCTCTTTTGAAACTGGAGGAGTTCTCCCCATATTTCATATCTCATCTTGAATCTGAGTCCTAATCCCAGTCCCATGTCCCACGTCCCACGTCCCACGACCCAGTTGTATGCCTGCGACATCGCAACAAACAGCAGTTTGGAGTAATTGTGGTGTAGTCTGGGGCGACCGGGGCTTCAAAAGCTGCCGAGATTGAGATTGCCTGCCTTAATTCACTGACCACAGGTCCTTTGCAGAGCCAAACCCGCGAAAAAAATTCGGCGCAAGGGGGGTGTACAAGGGCAATCTCGGGTTCGGGCAACACTGCAACAGACCCTGTGTAAAAAAATGTCGACCTGGTCCAAGCTCTTTGCCTCTTTGGGAAAGCTCATGGTGTACCGGCATCGGGCAAAGATGGACGATGGGAAGCGCCTGGAGGGTCAGTGGGAAAGAGGACATTGGAGAGAACAAAGCCATTGACTCCGATAAACTGTTCCAAGACACTCCGGAAGGCTCAATCACGATAGATACATAATCTCTGAGTTGCCTGGTACCAATATTACACCATAACCGCTTACCAATGGCCCCGAGATTTACGATAAAGATTCCTCCGCTTGACCTCGGTACGACCCAAGAAACAACAAGCATGACAATAACGAATCCATCATGAGATGTGCTGCAAGATGCGCCGGGGCTCAATTGCATGATGCGGTACTGCACAACCCATCTTTAGGCTCATACCGTCCTCTTGGGATACCTGATGGGCACTCTGGGCGCTCTTGACAATGGCCAATGTTTCGACAGGATGGATATACAGATCAAATTCTAGACAAGACATGACGATTTCTAGAGGAAACTCAATTGACTCAAACAAGGGGGTATCACTATCGCCGAAGCGTCTAATCTATGCTCTACATGTCCACCCATCATACACCAAACCTCGACATCGCCATCACTCTTCCTCCTCGTCCTCGTCCTCGTCCTCGTCTTCCACACTCTCAACCGCTTTGATTGCATAGCCTTCTACAAATCCGGAGGGGTCGCACATGCGCTCTAGGCTGATCCGATTCTCGGCCACGTATCGACGGACCGCTTGCTTATCTACCCGCACCCGCGGCACCATCTTGACCACTGTGACCACATCTTCCTTGACTACTCCATCAGTAGCAGCAGCAGCAGCAGCAGCAGGTGGTGAAATCCTTGCCGTCTCTTCGTTCTTCTTCTCCTCCGCCTCCGTCTGGTTAACGAGCTTTTCCTTGGGCTTACTTGGGCCCATGCCTGCTTCTTCAATAACGCACATGTCTCGCAGCACCTGCAGACAATCTTCAGGAAGAATCCATGTTGACTTGCTGCAGTCGTTGAGATCCACGAGGACTTCACTTTCGGGACTGTTTACATCCATGTCGATATTGAGAAGCCATCTTGCGATCTCGCCCGCCCAGTACCGCTTGTAGCCCTTTTTGCCAAGATCCGAGATTGGCTTCTCTGGTCCGCCCAAAATCCCCTCCCGTCTTGAGATCTCGTACGAAGCCCCCATGAGCAAGGCACCGAGGCCCTTTCGCTGCCATGGGGGAAACACAAGAATACACGCCAGATTATTGTTGTCCCATGACATCTTCTCTTTGGAAAAGAAGCCTGTGATTCGAGGTGCCGGGTGCTCGGTTTCGGCCGTGGGGTCGTGTGCAGTTCCGGTCGTCACAGGTCTGGCTGGAGATGTGTAGACCAGCAGGAAGTAGTTGAAGCCTGTGACATCGAAGAAGACAGACTTGTTGTCGAGAAAGAGCTTCGCAAAGAGCGAAAGGTTCTGGCAAAAGAGCTAACGGTAAAAGTCAGCAGCGTAACTCTCGGCGTGTCATGGCATGTAGACTTACCCCATCCTTCTCGCCGTCCACCTCCCAGATGCTCCATTCTCCCTCGTCCTGCACAATCTCCTCCACATAACGAACACTTCCCTCCCCCTTTCGTCTCTTGGGCCCAGGAGTTTTGGTATCTTGTGGTACAAGAACTTTTCTTCGCCCTTGTGGGTGAACATAGATCTTACGTCCCGGTACTTGGACCTTTCGTTCGCACACACGGGCGTGATACCACCAAGCCATCAATTCCTTGGAGTACTTGAAACAGCTGGGGCAAACGTAGAGGCGATCAACCACAGGATGATGTTCGCGATCCCGGCGGGAAGACGATTTGCCACCTGTAGTCTGATCCTTGGCACCTGTGTCTTTGCTGCCAGTCTTGCCTAAATTGCCTGACGATTCCCCTAGCATCTCCTTGCCATAGTAACTGGGATACCATGTGCTGAAGCAGATATTACCCAACACGACTTTATCAATGTTGCGATCGGCTCGTAGAGGCGGGCGTACGAACGGTGACACTGGAGGCTTCGGCGGATGGACTGGTGTGACTGTAGGAGGCGGCGGTCGTTCGAGGATACGTGGCGGTTGTGCCGTAGGGCCATGAGGTCGGACAAGAGCTGAAGGTCGCTGCAACGAGCTTGTATGCGACTGAGGCACATGATATGTAATCTCAGGCGCAACCAAATCTGAGGGCGGACGACCAGCGGCGGCAGGCCGAGGTGCGGGAATGCTTGTCATGGCTGCTGGAAGAGGATGAGGAGGCCTTATAGTTGGGCCTGGATGTTCCAGCGGAGCCCATCGCAGGACGGGAGGAGAAGTTTGTGGTTGCGCTTCAGTCGGCGCGGCGGTAGTGGGTTGCGACGAAGGCGGCTGAGGACGACCTATCGAGGCACGACCGCGCTTCTGCTCTGGAGAAACGGTCGTTTTCAACGACGACGACGCTGACGATGGTATTATAGGCGGCGGTACAGCAGTTTCTGTTCGTGGCGGTGCTGACGTTGTTGGCGGTAGGACCGGGGTTTGACGCGTCGCCCGACGCGAGATGGTGGGTTTGGATTGAGGGTCGGAAGAGGTCGGTTTAGGTGCGGATTCGGCGGGGTCTGGATCTTGTTGCTTGCGCTTTTGAGGCATCGCTGTGCGACCCTCGATATAGAAGCGTCGTCAAGCGAGAGTTTGATATATGAGAGGAGGACTTTGGCGTTGAAGTAGCCTTATAAGTCGATGCGCCGAGCTTGTATTGCGAAGTGGTTCAGTTTGTAGCGATTGTTTAATGGTGCAGGCGGAAAGAAGGTTGTTTTGCGCTCGCATAAACTGTATTATTGAGTCTTCCATTCAGTATTTGAGTTATTACAAAGAAAAGTCATTCATCATAGTTACGATCATAAGCGCGACGCGGGGGAACGGCAGCAACGGACGTTGTCACGTGCAGTTGGTCCATGTGAAGCAGCTGCAACCAGCAAAGGCCGGCATACCTGGTGTTGAGGTACCTTCCCTTTCATATCACTATCGCCAATGGGCAAACACAACATCACAATGCTATGAAAAGTCTAAAACTAACACATTTGGATTCAATCTTGGTTAAAACTACGAACAACAAAACTAAGAAGGACTGACTAAACACATCCAATCAAGCGATCGAGCAGGTGCTCTCCATCTCACACTCAATGTCGGCGCAGTGAGCAGCTCGGGGCATGAGCAGTCATAACACGATCAAGAGTCTCATCGCCCTCCTCCCAATTTTTTATCAGAGTCAACAATCGGCGACGAGCAAGGCCAGCATCACGATTGCGGTACACGCTGTCGATTTTGCGAACATCAGTCTTGTCGCTGACGAGCCAGCGTCTCTCCTCCTCCATGAATCGGTTATAAGACGTTTCCTCGCCGTATCGAGCTTTGACATTGGCAGTCAAATGCTCCAGTACAGCCTTGTTCATCTCGATCTGCGGCTTGGTTTGCTCGGTTGGGCTGATGAAGCGTGTGTCAACCGTGGGCTTGAAGGTTGCGGGCTTGAGGGTAGGATCTGGCAGAACTGAGTAGGCCGCACAGTACAAGAGCGTTGGGCTCTTGAGCACTGTCTCTGAGATGACCTTGACGGCCGGGGGCGTGGTGGGCATGTGCCCAAAGTTGACATAAGCCAGAGGGCTCTCGGCCAGGATAAGTTCCTGGATAGCGGGCACAGCATCATCCTCGATGTAGTTGTAGGCCTGACCAAGATCATGAGTGGCATAGGCCTGGCCTAGATCAAACACCTCGAGGGTTGGATGGCCAGTAGCAGCCTTGCAAAGCGCAACGGCACCTTTGGTGCTGACTCCAACCGACTGTAAGAGCAGTCGAGCCAGATACGGTGCCTTGGGTAGTGCTTGCGCAAGGGCTTCTGCACCATCATCTCCAAGCGGGTTTGAAGACATGTAGATGGAAGTCAAGCCGCAGTGCGGTGACAAGAGAAACTTGCCAATAGCCTTGGCGGCCTCAGTTGAGATTCCGTTACCATTGAGATAGATGTGCTTGAGAGAGAGTTTAGCACCCTCAGGCATCTCATGGCCAGCCAAGCGGTTGAAGAGGTCTGCGACTCCCCGGTCACCGAGCTGAGTCTGATCGAGGTCCAGAGTTCGCAGGTTCTTGACTCCAGTGGTGAGGCGATACACATCCTCCGAGGCGTCCGCACCAAGTGGGTTGCGTTTCAGCCAGATATTGGTGACGACCTCTGATTTGACCATGGCATCGACGAGGATCTTGAAGCTGGGTCCATCAATACAATTACCAGCCAGATACCAAGTGTCCATCCGATTAGGGAGGTCTTGGATGAAGTTGGCAATCTCATGAGCACCAACGGGGCCGATGATGTTATTGCCCAGCAAGAAATGTCGGACAAACTCGTTAGGTCGAAGCGAGTCCATCAGTTTACCAATATGGTCAGGACCGACGACCATTTTGCAAAGATCCATGCGGCCGTCCTCGTACACCACACCTTTGCGAAACTCGGCACCTTTGATACCGTAGTACGGCTCACCTCGTCCACCATCCAGTTCGAAGCCCTTCTCATTGCCATTCAACTCAAAGGTACCACCATTCTCGAGGTGGCCAAGGAACGGCGCAAGATCGGCCTCATGGGCGATCTCAACGGGCATGGGGATGGCTGGAACACCGTCAAGGGAAATAGGGTGCTTGGCAGGGTCCCAAGCACCCTGAGATAGGATGCGGGAAGCCCAGACAGGTGCCTGCACACCAGGGGCAGCACCACCAGTCAGGCCCTTGGTAGTATGGCCGTTGCGGATAGTGGCCTTCAACATGTCGAATCTCCGCTGCAGGGCGGCCCAGGCACGGAGACGAACGCGGTCTCCCTCATAGCGGATGATAGCCGTTAGCGAACCATCGTGCACAGGATACAGCAACGGAGCGATGGCGACAGCCAGGTTGTGACGAGCGGACTTGCGTCGAGGAAGGTCATGAAGGGCATCGTCGATACGATGCTTGTCCAACGGCAGGGCGGTTATCTCGTCTACAGTATAGGGATGAGATGGGTTGAAGCCCGGGAGGTGACGATCGAGGTCGATGAGGCTCTGGCGGGAGAGCTTGGCGAGATGAACAGCCTCGTCGATATCCACGGCATCGTGGTACTTGGTTGTTGAAAGTGTTGCAGGTTGGGGTAAAAACGAAGGCGGCTCAGTAGGCCGCAGCTCGGTAGCGGTGGCCATTTTGAAGGCTGTGAATTTTCTTGATATAAACCTTAAGCTCGTATCAAATCTCAGGTTCGTGTTTCGGTGAAGAAAGAGATGGTTTGTAGCACTCCCCTAGGATCTTATATACCTATTCAAGCAGCCGTATAGAGTTGAAGTCAGCCCTACGAGTGGATACTAGAGTTCTGTAACAAGGGCCCCCGTCCGCCGAGACGCAGCTTGTCAAAGTCATGTCAAGCGCAGGGCGTACATAAAGGTCAATGTTAACGACATTTCTGCCGAGTGAGTCAACCTGAAGCTTTGACGTTGCTGCTTGGAGCTTTAGAGCTTCTATGAGCTTCTGCTGACCTCCACTTGCAGGCAGGTACAGGGTTGATGCTCTAGGTAATGTTTGACAATATTAAATCTAGTGCTGATGTGTTGAATTGGATTGCCGAGGCTGATTTGCTTAAAGAGGCTGTGTATTACCCTGCGATGTGATGATGTTGGATGTAAGTGGAGGTTGGAGAAAGGAGATCGTGGCTTGGATCCTGCAAGGCAACCGCGTGTCATGACCCACGCTTGTAGATACAAGGGCGTACAGATCGACCCTCAGAATGATATGTCCATATTCAGTAAGAGCATTTGCCTCGGTGTTATTACATTTTCCAGAGTCAGTGCGCTTCTGGCTTTGGTACATTAGCATTGCATCTCAGGTAAGATGCTACGACAAGGATGATTATCACTGACTCTTCCTAACAAACCTAATGATCTCCCGAATGCATGTATGCAGTATCGAAAATTTATCTCACTTTACATTCATGAGGCGTACAGCAAATCACAAGCACGTCGTATTCGGTGCTGCTATGGCGACGTGAAGTGACTTGCGAAACTCTAGGGTACGAGTCATCACACTCAGTCGTTGGGGATTGTAAGGTCACTAAACCCATTGACCATATACCTGTTCTAACCAACATTTCCCATATAATCTTACTGCGGCTTGAGGTAACCACTGGAGCTGGTTGCTCATCCATGACGCAGAGCCAAAGTTGTAACAACAAAAGCAAACTTATGCTCTCAAATTCACCTCCCTATCAAGCATCTAATACATACATGGAGGCCTCGATTATACCTTCGAACCTCCCTGAACCCTTCCCCGTTCTATCACCGTATTCCCGTAGACTACCACCGTCACTCTAAGCGCCAAGCGGGTCATTAGTAGAAACTACAGCTAAGAGTACCTGATACAGAGAAACCCTATGCGTGATCAAGAGCAGATGCTCAAGCTCAGGCGATACACCAAATTTAGATACCGTCAAAGTCTCCACCGAGATCATCTTCGTCCAAGTCACCCTCCTGTATCTCCTTGGCCATCTCACGCTCGCGTTCGCGGGCCTCCTGGGCATTCTTCAGCTCAAGTCGATGTTGGTTCATGGGGAATCGCATGGCCTAGTGAGAAAAATAGTTAGCTTTGATCGTTTCAACAACGAGGGGCGAAACAAACCTTGACGCTCTCGTCATGTAGAGCCAAGCAAGCTCGGATTCGGTCGTGGAACGCCTCACCCGGTTCACGGGTAGCATACACGTCACCGACCTCCTTGCTCTTCATAAAGCCCCTCTCACGGTCCAAGGTAGCCTCAATCACACCATCACGAATAGCCTTCGCAACGATATACTCAGCTGATTCCTCGCTACCGAGCTGAAGGCGGATGCAAATGTCTCGAAGTGAGATGCGAGAGTAAGACAGAGACATCATGCGGATACCCGTCTTAATAACATTCTGTCGTAAACGGAGGATGAGGCTGTAGGTACCGTCCCGTCGGAAAGTATCGGCGTGATCGGCAATTGCTGTCTCAAAGTCCTCGAGGTTACCAACTCTGACCGACTTGACGAGCAGGAAGTAGGGCTGAAGAGCAACCTCCATTGTTGGCTGTCTGAACATGGCCCGATCAGGAATGTCACCCATCAACAACTCAACAACATACAGCAGCTTGGTCGCAGTCTGAGCGAAGCCAAGCGCACAGTTGCTAGAAGGAGCCTTTCGGGTGGCGGCAGTAAGATGCTCGTGAGCCTCAGTGTAGCGCAGCTGGATGGCCCGGATGCGACCGAGGTAGTAGAGGAACCGTGCTACCTGGTTGTTTACAGCGTTCTCAGGGAACTGAGTGTGCGAAACTAGCAAATCAGCCTGGTTGATGTGCGAAGTCGATAGGTAGTTTCGCAGCAACAGAACGATAACTGAAGCTTGTGTGTCGACATCCTTTCGTAGCACGGCGGTTCGAAGGGCTGCGAGGAGAGTCGGTCGAATGGCGACGACAGGAGACTGAGGGGATGGGGGAAGAGGGGCGATGTGCTCGCAGAAGATGGAGTAGTAGAAGTAGACCTTGGCGGACAGAGAGTCGAGTGTGCGGCGGTTAAGAGACTGGACTCGGTCTGTCAGATACTTGGAGAAGTCGGCTCCACGCTGGAACTGCTTCGAGTCAAAGAGGTAGACCTGGACAAGGATACCGAGGAAGATGTCGATCTCGGGAATCAAATCCTTGACCTCCTTCTTGGAGCCATTCTTGCCGGTCGTCTTGGCCTCGTCGATTTCCATCTCTGATCCACTCTGTTTACCAAGGGTAGCATCTTCGCGCTCAATGGCAGAGAGGAGCGGCTTAGCGATACCACTTGAGTTGGCAGTCGCTGGGAAAGCCTCGGAAATGACCCGGGCAATGATATCGGGGGTCAAACGCTTGCGGATGATGGAGATGGATCGCAGGGCGCGGAGAGAGAATCTGGCGTCAAATTGGGCAACGGCACGGTCTATCAAAGCAAAATTGCTCTTGATGTCTGCGTAAAAGATCAGAGATTAGTAACTGTTTTGTTTGAGCTTATGGAAGTTCCAGCAGAGCTACTCACCTGCGATAGTCTGCACCACAGGGTCAACCTTGACCTCTTCCTCTTCCTCGCCCATTGACACATCGCCTTCAGCATCAGCCGTTGCCTTGTCAGACTTTTTCGTCTTGGAAGGAGGAACGACGACCGTCATCTCTTCGTCACCGTCCTTGGTGGGCTTCTTGCCCTTGGGCTTTGAGCTGTCTGTCATCTCAACGTCCTTGTTTTTCTGGACGTTGTTCCCGGCAGGCTTCTTGCCGTTATTGTTTGGCGTCTTGCTAGGCATGACGATGGCTGCCTTGTATGTGATGCGAGGATAAGAGTCTGAATCTGTCGAAGCAGAAGCTTGTGATGACGATAGTGGGAGAAGACTAAAGGTCCCGTGAGTCGTGCGCGCGCCTCAGCTTGTCGCGGCGTCTGCGTTGTTGAGCTTGAGGGGAGTCGACTATAACACTAAGTAAGATTCCGAGAGCGCAGTACGAGACCGGTGTCGAGGGGAGACGCCGTCGAAAGGTCAAGACAGTGATCGTCGTGGAGGGTTTGGTAATGAGGTTGAGAGAGGTTCGAAGTGATGCTGCTGGTTGCTGGTGCTAGCTCACCAAATGGAGACTGGGGCTTTGGTAACTGGCCAGTGGGCAACTGAGGCGACAGCGGAGAGACGAAACAAGCTGCAAATGTACTTGTTACAGGCAGTTGTTTTGGGCATCTGGCAGGTACCACTAAAGTACCCGGCATTCGAGGTGCTACCTACCTTAATAAGCTGGTATCTTGTGGGGCTGCAAGCAGTGACGTCTCGATGTTGCCTGCAGCCTGCCTTGCACAAAACATAGCGCAAGAGTTGTGCAATGTTATGCAGACCAGAGATATGATGAAAGGCATCAGTTTAATAGGGACAAACAACGACTGTTCTATACATACTTATATTAACTTATAGAGCTCCTGCCGTCTTACCCTTCCCCTTGAAACTATCATAATATTCTGATATATCAATTTGAACTTTTGTAGAATAAACTCAACTGATGTTGAATACTGCTGTCAACCCTCTGAACATATATATAGATACTTGCATATACATGGTTCAATACTGGTCAGACATTCTAAGATATTAGATGCCCATCATTGTTAAGCGATCAGTCTTTGTTATCTGCATCATAAATCTCAAGGTGAGCTCTTGGATGTGCTGCAATTTTGTCGCATTCATCTATCATAAAGGTGTACAATCCTTGACCTTAGAACAGCATCCCCGATGCTTAATCGAGGCTCTGCATTAATCGAATACCTTCCTGCGCCAGTTTGTTCCGGGTATACACCCAACGCCTGTTTTCAAGAAAACATAACACACGAGTTTTTCCTCTAGCTCGCAACCGTGTTTCCTATCCTCTGCTGTTCTTCCACAATCCTGCTGGCAAGCCTTATTCACCCTTGCCTGGCATGACCTTGGCCGCCTGGACTGCACTCATCTTAGCAATCCATCCAGTCGACGGTTGAATCTTGCGGACAGTGCGGAGCTCATCCGACGAGTATCCGGGCACACGGATGTTGTAGGTTCGTTCCAGCACAAGCTGGATGTCTCGAATCTCCAGCACCTTGGATCCGCGCTCCTTTGAGTTTCGACAGGCTGCGTGCAATACACTATCGACAAACGAGTCTGCCATGGTCAAAACGTTCTGGAACCAAGTTAGTTATTTCATCCTATGTGCTGCGATAGGTGAATGCGCTTACCTCTTCCACTTCAGGAGTGAGCAGGTTTCCATCCTGACCCTCGGCTGGACCACCACACACTTGTCGAACGAGTTCATCCAATTTCTTCTTGCTCAAAACATGATCTCCTTCAGCTTCGTGGTTGTAGGCCGGGATTCTAGCCATCGCGGGTTGGTTCATGACACCGCCAAGTGTTCCGCTTCCTTGGGACATCGTAGGCCGACCGGTGTTTACTCCGCCTCCGATTGCAACGCCCTGAGGCACGGCAGTGGCCTTTTCAGGAAGTACCTTGGGGATGGGCATCTTAGACTGCATTGGTGTTTGTTGAGGTTGCGGAGGGTGCGCGTGAGGGTGACCTTGTGGAGTTGGCTGTTGGGGGACGTTGGGCCCCATTACGCCCTGATTCACTGCACTGCCTGGCGTTGGTGTTCCGGCAACGGCAGGCTGACCAGGTATCGGCGCGCCACCAGGAGTGGTAATAGCCTTCTGGTTTGCGAGATTCATAGCAGCTGAGTGACTGAGAGCCTGAGTTGGACCTGCTGCTGTCACTGGAGCCGCCGCCGCCGCTTGTTGTTGAGGTGTGGGAATTCGCGGGGCGTTCTGCTGAGTAGGTGTTCTAACCTGGTTTGGCGCAGCTGCTGAAGCCATCGCAGGGTTGATGGGTGCAGTTCCAGGCTCTTGTTTGACTTGGACCTGTGCTGGTAGTTGCTGCTGTCCGGGCTGTGGTGTGCCCTGCGCCGGACGCACTTGCGCCGGAGCCGCTCCTGGGGTTCCGTTAACCGGGGAAGCTCGGCCGACTGCCGCCAATTGCTGCTTGGCAACTTCGACAGCCGCGTTAACAGGAGCAGCGGTATTCTGAGCGGTATTCTGGACGTTGTTCTGAGGTTGAGGCGCTTGAGGTTGATTTTGCACCGCCTGAGGTTGAGCCTGTGGTTGAGGAGGCTGCTGTTGCTGTTGCTGTTGCGGCTGTGCCTGAGCCTGTGTTTGCTGCTGAGCCGCAGCAGGCTGTTGAGCCGTCGGTTGCTGGCCTCCTTGCTGGCCTCTGACTACCGCATTTTGTGCCTGAGCCTGAGCCTGTGCTTGTGCCTGGCCAGTGCCTTGTAAGTTGCCCTGTTGCTTGCGGACACTGTCAACCCATTTATGAGCGTCCGAATGAGCTTTGAGCTGTTGCTCCTTCCTGATTTGGAGCTGTCTCAGCTCTTCCTCCTTGAATGGGTTTCCAGCCGCAGCCCTATCGTTGATGAGCTTCTCAATCTGGGCAACCTTCTGCTTGCTGTTATCCATGGTCATCAAAGCCCTCGTGTAACGCTCCTTGATCTCTTCCACCCATTTATTCGCATCGGCAACGGACTTCTCGGCTACTTGAGCCGGAGCTCGGAAGTTGATCTTACTAATGTGTTGTAGGATGTGATCGGGGATTCGGTTTCGCTGAGCGGCGGCGGCGGCGACAGCAGCAGCTTGATTACCGGCCGCTGCACCTGCACCTGCGGCTTGCTGTTGCGGTTGTCCTTGGGCTGTCTGTCCAGCGTTATTCTGCTGGACTTGCTGAGGTCGAGCTTGTTGGTTCTGGGCGTTCTGTCCTTGCAACTGCTGGCTTCGTCGTTGCTGAATTTTAGAGATAAGCATTTTGGAAAACTCTATAATCTTTTGACGCGCAGCAATGTGGTCCTGGCTGTTCTGGGGCGAGTTGTTTGCTTTATTCCAAAGGCCTTGTAAGCCTGCCTCATATTTAGACTTCTCCTCGTCGCTAAGGGTCGGTAAACTTCTGATCTGAGTCGGTTGATACATCGGCGGAGGTCGTTGCTGGGGTTGTTGGGGCTGTCCACCAGCAGCCTGCTGCCCTTGGCCTTGGCCTTGGCCTTGCTGAGGATTCATAGTCAACTAGGCAGGATGGTGTTGGCGGCGTCGTAGTTAGGATAGGGAGTAATGGAAGACACGACAAAAGCACAGAATATGGGGATAGAGGATGTATATAAGCAAAGTGTGTACAATACAATCACGCTGGGAAGAGCTTGGGATAGGTAAAGTACCAAGACCACAGTCTTATTGAAATGTAGCTCCAGCCGCGGTCCGTGAATAAGTGCAATAGAAGACGCGCGCGTTCAATGAAGTCAGCGAGAAGGACCCGGAAAAGTGTCGGTCCGGGTCTTTGTGTTAGTCCCTGCCTCAGTCAACCAATGTCCATTGTTGGGAAGCACAGCTTGGCGTGTGTGGGGTTAGAAGGATTGGGTTCCAGTGTCCAAATCAGTGGAACTGGCCTAACTGACCACTAACACGACGTGGGTTTAGCGTTGAACCACGTTTGTTCTGAAGAAGTTACAGCTATGATCTATCAATGGCTGCTGTTAATTAGGTGGCATCATTGTTTGATTTGGCTCTGCGCGGGGGATTACACCATGTGGATGGGTCACTCTTTGTATTGTCAAGTTGACTGTATAGTAGCACTGGGTTGTTGTACTAAGAATTGTCTTGCATGATTAACTTGATGTAGGTACCTATTCAATGCTTGTGATTAACAATCGACATGCCTGTTGCACAAGGTCTGATAAAGACAGCTTTGATGCATGATACCTAGTCTACAGCTTAGGGGTTCTACCTACTCAGGCCCAGGGAAATATCCGAGCAGCCAATGTGGTAATGAGGAGTTAAGCCAAGGTAAGGTATACCTCAGACCTTAGGCAAGGTAGGTAGGTAAGCTATCCCCAACGATACAAGGGTCCAGCTTTTCCCGTGCAGCCAATTTCACCGGGGTCTTTATCCACAACCCGTTCGTTCACCTTCTATCTGTCCAGTGTCTTGTCTTTGTCTTTCTTGGCCGATTACTCCGTCTTTCTTCTCTCTCCTCTCATCCCTTTCTCTCTTCTCTGGTCCATCTCCGCTCACGGTCGACATCGATAAAGTAGCCTGCGTCATATTCATTTATAACAATCGCCAACATGCGCTTCTCTTCATCTACCGTTCTCGCGGCTCTGCCCGCCCTCGCTGCTGCGCAGGATTCCCCCATCGACCAGTACAAGGCTCAGTTCCAGAACATCATCGGCCAGTTCAGCTCTTATATTCCCAACCCGGGTCAGCATGATCCCGTTGCCGCCGCTGAGGCCAAGGCTGGTTCTATGAGACTGAACGTCCTGACCCTCGAGAACTGGAAGCAGACCCTCTACGAGCCTGTCTCCGCCGGCGCTACTACTCCTGAGGAGTGGTGGCTGCTTGTTTCTGGTGGAAACAAGACCTGCTATGGTACGTCTAGAATCATGGTGCGATACGTAACGCTATATGCTATGCGATTTGCGACCATCGTCGAATCTATCTTCTACATTGATCTCTAACTAACGCGCAATCATAGGCCGATGCGGAAATGTCGAGCAGGCCTTCAACGAGACCGCCGCCAAGTTTGCCCTCCTCGAGAACACTCCTCACATGGCTTACTTGAACTGCGACAACCAGCCCATCCTCTGCAACTCCTGGTCCGCTGGTCCCGCTACCTTGTTCGCCTTCAACATGCTCCCTGAGCCTGCGCCCATCGACGTCTACACCAAGAGGCTCAACCTGACCACCACCACCTCCGACACTCTGGTCAACCTCCAGGCTTCTGGCAACAAGGAGGAGTTCAACCACCTCGAGAGCTTCTTCCACCCCTTCAACGGCAAGCTCGCCGAGCTCGGCCTGTCTGTTCCCTTCGGCTACCTTATGTGGGCTATGGGTCTGGTCCCCAACTGGCTCTTCATGCTCCTTGTCTCCTTTGGCAGCCGTGCTATGATGTGAGTTTTCCCCAATCCCATAAACAATACATGATTTTAACATCGGATAGGTCGCGTCGTATGGGTGGTGCGGACGGTCGCCCCCAGGCTCCCCAGGCCGGTGCTCAGCGCGCCCAATAAGTTAGATGTTGGTAGTTTGTCTGATGGGTGTTAATGATTATGGCATTGATCATGTGGTTTGATGCCCCGGAAAATGTCGATTTGTCGCGCAATAATATCAGATTCTGACCTGAAACGGTGATGTCGAGGTTTGGTTAGACCTTTAAATATCGTACAAACCCGCTGTGAAGTCTGTTGCAGTGTCGTGATTGTTTATGATTTATTTTCGCAAGCTGCCTCCACGTGCTTGAGTCCATCGATTACTTCCTCGCTT
The DNA here is from genome assembly GCA_013266185.1 of Fusarium sarcochroum. NCBI lineage: Eukaryota > Fungi > Ascomycota > Sordariomycetes > Hypocreales > Nectriaceae > Fusarium > Fusarium sarcochroum. The sequence goes on along the minus strand of JABEXW010001001.1, from coordinate 11,545 downwards.
ATTTGACCATTGGCGAATTTGCCATATCGTAGATCACTTAGCGCCCCAACAGTCTGTTGCACAGACTCGAGTAGTGCTGCCTCTTCCTCTTTCAACTTCTCGATTTCGGCCTCAAGGGCACCCGCTGCACCCTCTAGCTCGGGGATAACAGAGTTGAGAGTATGTTTGGCACTTGCTGCACCTGATGCGTCGCCGAATAGCTACGAGCAAAGACCTTGGTTAGTATATCAAAACCTTGGAAAATTTGACTGCACATACTGCGCGCTCAATCTCAATCTCGGCGTCTATATCCTCGCGCTCTGCCTCGCGCTTCGCCCGTACGACTTCTCGCCGCATGGCGATTCCCCGTTTCGACTCATCGGCAATGTTCTCGGCAACTTGGTCGAGAAGATCTGCACGCTGCGCTTGCAAGTCTCGAAATAGAGATCGGACTTGAGGCGAGGATTGTAACGGGCGCGGGAAAAGGGCTTTGAACTGCTCGATTGTGGTGATGGCGGTCAGGGTCGACGGCTGGATGAGGTAATTGGCGAGGAGCTCGGCTTCTGTGGGTGCCATCTTCACAAAAAACAACTGCTGCGATCACGTTTACTGCTGCAGAATCGTTGTCGCGGTGGAAGGAGATCAATGGGGTAAGGTATCTTGAGGTGAGGGTTCTTGGTGATATGCAACCGCGACGCGCTGGGAGTAACCGAGCGCGTTAAGTGTGCCCCGCCATTCACTTACACAGTGTTATCCATGACCTAAGGCTACGAGCTCAGTTTGTACATTAACAGCCCCATTGCCATGTATAAGAGAAAGAGAGAGATAGCATATTCCAGAGACTCTTTGAGTTTGTCGAAAAAACATTTGGGTATATCTTCTGTTGACATTGAGGAGGCAATTGTAAGATGGCCAGCTCAGTACCTAGTTACCTACACATCGCGAAAGATCTTATCTACCTAGATAGTATCATAGTAGTATACCAGAAATCGTGAAAACCCAAAGATGATATCACATTCATATCCTTTGTATTGCGTTATTCTTGAAGTACATAGAATCAAATCTAGATTCCCTATCCTGTCCAACTTTACTCAAAACAACCTTGCCGCTGAATCACAAAAACTTTTTGCTTCTCTTAAAATTGTCGCTCAGAGCTTGGGAGCAGCAGCGGCAGCAGGTGCACCGCTACCACCACGGCCACCGACGGCGCCAACAGCTTCGAGCTGAGCTGGCGACAGGTTGACCTCAGGGAGAGCTCTGCCTCTGCCTGTGGGCCAAGAGACGAACTGAGTCTCAGCCAGGAATCGCAGAAATCGTCCAATATCAATTCGTGAAACGCCGTATCCTGAGCTCTCGTCGACACCGGTCCAGTGTTCCGCATCTTCCTTGAGGATCTTTACGGTGTTTGTGTCGTCAAGTTCAGGGGCTCTGGTGTTGGCGGGGAGGTCGTTGACACAGAAGTGGAAGAGAGGCATAAGAGCATGCTGTTCTGAATCCTTCTCTTGTCCACCAGCGGTGACATACTTCTCCAACTCGTCCTTCCACTTATTGTAGTCAACCTCAGGCGACTTGTATCCGTAGTATTCAAGGCTGGACAAGTACTCGTTCATTCTCAAGCGAGGATGGCCGGTGATATGGGCAACGTGAACACCCTCAGGAAGAGGGCTAAGAGCACATGCCACGACTACGTTGGCAACGTGGGCTACGGGCACCGCGTTGACAGTGTTGACGATGTGAGGTCGAACACCAAGCTGAATGCAACCCTTGAGCATTCGGACAAGGAAATCGTCAGTGTTGCAGACACCAGTATCAATATCGCCCAGAATATATCCCGGTCGTGCAACAGTTCCGCGAAGACCTCTCCTACCAGCCTCGCGAACAAGCTGCTCTGAAACCCACTTGGTCTGGCCATATCCTGTTCCAAGACCAGTGCGGCTGCCCATCATGTCATCTGCCTCGAGGATAGCTCCCCGACCAGTGCTGATCTCCTTGTCCGAGAGGTTGATGTAGTGGTCGGTATCAAGGACACTGGTGGAGCTGACAAAGGTGAAGGTCTTGGGCCTTCCCTCGTTGCACAGCTTCATAGCGTCGATGGTAGAGTTAACGTTTGCGTTCTTCATGTCCGCGTATCGCTTGACCCAGTGAACAGCGGCGCCGTTGTGGATGACCACATCGACGGTCTGAGCCAAGTTGTTCCACACGGATGGCTCGATGCCAAGGTTTGACTGGCCCAGATCACCAACAACGCAGCTCAGTCGAGAAGCCCACTCATCTTGCCACATACCATAACCCTCAAGAGAGCGGCGAAGACGAGCAAAGGCACCCTTAGGGTCCTTGACACTTCGGACGTGAGCAATGAGCTGAATCTGGCGGCTAGTACGCTGCAGAATATCCTTGATCAAATAAGCACCCAGGAAGCCAGTGGCACCGGTAAGGAAAACAACGGGCTTGGCCTTGGCACGGATAGTTGTCGACTCTGCGGACTGGTACGTAGGAGGAAGTTCCTTGAGTAGTTCATCAAGGGATCGAGCGTATTCGGGGTTCTTGTCCTCCTCCGACTCGCCAGTCGCTCCGCCCTGGAGTTGCTTATCGATCTGAGCACTGAAGCCAGCAAGGCTGGGGTGCTCATAAAGGGTGTTAATGGAGACATTAGCACCGATGGTCTTGCGCACAACCAAAAGCATCTGTTGGGCCAACAGACTGTGGCCACCAAGATCGAAGAAATCGTTCTGGGGAGCAATGGTCTTGGCGTTGAGACCAGGAATAAGCTCCGACCAGTTTGTGGCAATTGCCTGCTCTGTAGGAGTCATGCTTTCCCAGCGCTTCACGTCCTCTTCGGTTGCATCCTCGGTCTGCTCTGCAATATCGGGGAAAGGCAGATTAGGCTTATCAACCTTGCCATTGGGGTTAAGAGGAAGCTTCTCCAGCGTGATCTGTGAGCGTGTTAGCAATCAAACCATGCACATGCACCTGGGAATAAAGCTTTACATAAGTAGTTGGGACAGCATAAGCAGGCAATCGACCCTTCAAGTGCTCTCGAACCTCGGTTTGCATACGTCGGAAACGCTTGAAGTAAACCTTGGTAGGTCCGATATCGGTTCCCTCGTCCTCGACGTCTTCGAGACCTTGGGTCTTAAGGAACTTGGGCCACTCGTTCAACTCGGGAACGATATAGCTCACAAGGATTGGCTCCTCGTTCTTGTCCCTACGCACAAGCGTCTAGTTGAATATCAGTAAATCAACCTGCCCCTAAATAAGGAGGCATGTAAACTTACCTTGCAGTCTCGAATCAAAGGATTCTGGCCGAGGTTGTTATCGATCTCATTGAGCTCAATTCGGAAGCCACGAATCTTGACCTGGTCATCGGCTCGGCCAGTGGCCTCAACGTCGCCAGACTCAAGATAATGTCCCAGATCTCCTGTGCGGTAAAGACGGTCACGAGGAACGTACCCCTTAAGACGTGGGTCGTCCTTGTTCAAGTCCGCATAAGCCTCCACCCACTTATTGCTGTCGACAAACCAAGAAGTAATAAACTTCTCCGCGTTCAAGGCAGGTTGGTCTCGGTAACCCTCAGCAAGACCAGCGGCGCGCACATAGATCTCGCCGACCTCACCGACTCCGCAGACCTTGTTGCGGTCCTGGCGATCAATAACAAGGAGCTGCACATTCTGCATACCCTTGCCAGCAGGCACAGTATTTCCAAGGGCGTCCAGAGCATTGGGGTCCTTAGCACGACTAGGAACTTCGAAGTAGCTGACGGCTCTCTGGGTCTCTGTTGTTCCGTACATGTTGACGATGTTGGCGTTCTCGGCGAGCTTTCGCAGCTGGCGACAGTCTCTGGTGGTGAGGACATCACCGACAAAGAAGGCCCTGTCTAGTGAAGGGAACTCAGCAGTGGCGCCACCGACCAAGATCTGACCCATAGCTGGTGTGAGATGGGTTACTGTGGGCTTGTGCTCACGCATCCATTCTGCGAGCTTTTCATGCTGGATATCCTCTTTGGAGGGAACGAGAAGTTGAGCTCCCAAGAAAAGAGGTGTAAAAATATCTCGCTGCACAGGGTCGTGTGCAATTCCAGAAAGAAGAGTGAATCTACTCTCGGCTGTCAAGTTGAACCTTTCGGCCATCCAAGGGAAGTATCTGCAGAGACTGTAATGGCGTCCCAGGACACCCTTGGGCTTTCCTTCTGAGCCACTGGTGAAACTGAGAGTTGGGTTGCTGTCGGGACCAACAACAACATCCGGACGAGATGCCGCCTTGGCCCGGACTTGAGCAAAAAGATCGGCACCGTTAACCTCACCTCCGGACAGGGTGCCATCGTCGCCAATTCTTAGTGAGGGAACTTCGGTCTTGAGGTTTAGCTCTTCGTCGATGTAGCGTCTCACTGTTGGTGCCAGAGGACCAGCCTCATCTTGAGCCCTGGTAAGATTGACCAGAGCACTGGGTTGAGCGACTTCAAGATAGACTTGTTGACGAGCAGGTGGATAAAGAGGATCAAGCACTGAGAAAGTAGCACCGGAAGCCTTTCACAGTTGTTAGCAACTTGGGGTTATGTGGTGATGCATGCTGGGAAGGCTCACAAGTGTACCCATGATAGCCACAACCAAGTCGACAGAGCGATGGGCGAAGATCATGACGACATCGCCATTGGTAACACCAGCTCCAGTCAAATGATGGGCCAAGATATTAGAAGCCTCATATATCTGCTTGTATGTGAATCGCCTCTCTGGAGTCTCTGAAGTCTTGGTTTCCACCACGCAAACCCTCTCGGGATGTGCTTCCGCATTTCGGGCAAAATGCTCAATGACACTACCGTTGTAGGTCCAGTCCAAATCAGTGGTGGGATCGGGAATGTTAGCCATGATGAATAGCTGCCTGAAGCAATGGCTAGATGTGAAAAGATGAGTCCAGGCAGAGAGTGTGGAGGTGAATTGGTGTTTAAAAGAGTTTTAAAGGTGAATAAGTGATTCACTGAATGCAAGTTCAAGAAACTTTTTGGTGAGAGGCGGCGTCCAATTGACTCACGGTTGGTTCCAATGTTTGCGAGATCGGCCCAGCGGGGGAATCTTGGGCTGGGCTTCCAGGGCTTTCCCCAGTGATGTCGTAGAGCCCTGGAGGGGTCACATCCCACTAAATCCAGGATCTCAGCCCAGCAATGATTCAATGCACTAGCGGTGACTGACCCCGCCACGAGGTACCCAAATTTCTTATCTTATCAGGCCAGGCCAGGTCACTTCAGCTGTGAGAAGGGGTCGTCGCGTCGTCGCGTGCAGCCCGTCAAAGGGAAAGGACCCCCTGTCTCTTCATTAACGCGAGTACCGTACCGTAACTGTGTCGCAAAACTGTATTGTATCCGGCCTCTCATCTCGTCTTATTATTCTCAGACCTTGACTATCAACACTCGCGCAACTTGAGCTTTATTGAACCCCAGAGAACAATACCCGTCTTTTATCGAGATCTACTTGCCCATTACTTTATTTTTCCTTCATTCCTGTAACCCTTTTCACTCAACTCTCACATCAAAATCATGGCTCCTGCTCGACAACAACCGGCGCCACCGCCGTTCAGCAAAGATGAAAAAGTTCTCTGCTTTCACATGGACATGCTTTATGAGGCAAAAATAATGGATGTGCAGCCTGGTGAGAAGCCCAGTGATGGCTACAAGTACAAAGTCCACTATAAAGGATGGAAGAACACTTGGGACGATTGGGTGCTGGTCGATCGAATCCGGCCATTCGACGACGAGCACAAGGAGCTTGCCGCACAACTTCACGCGCAGCTTAAGCACAACATTCAAAGAAGCACCAAACAGCCTAAAAAGGGCCTCAGGAGCGGTGCTGAGTCTGCCAGAGTGAGCGAGGAGCGATCAGGCTCTGCGACTGTTCAAGGGGGCAGAGGAGGAAGACGAGGCAAAGACTGGGAATTGGAACAGGTAAGAAACCCGATATGCTTTGCTTTATTTGTTTTATCTCCTCGTTTCATTCATTTGATCGTGCTACTACGATATACGTGAGTGTCTTCTCCAGTAGTTCTGGGCTTTGATGTGCAAAATTTGGCCAAGTTGGCTGGGCTGTGGTAAGACTAGTCATGAGATGAAGCAGCTGCACTTTGTTACACTATTTCACCGATTTCTTTAAAGTTTCGGAGAGATTGTTATAGCATCAAGTGTGACTACCTATTCATCTGATTGAATGAATCAGGGCCTTTCCATAGGCCTTTTCATTGTGAACCAGCCTATGGGGCTGCTACTTTCCCCCCATGATTCTTCTATTATCACTCTTCGCCCTCGTCCCAACATCAAAAGCTCCCCATCTACCCAGACATAATTACTGCCAACTGCATTCTTCCCCGCAGTTATTGTTTGCCTTTTTTACATCGATGTATCCGTGCTCTTTGACCTTCCCCCTCTAACGACACATTTCTCTTATTTGAACACTCACCCCTTTTTCGCTCATATCTACCTCTAAAAACAACACTGCAACGCAATGCCATCTACTCGCAGGCGTTCTGCTCTGCAGGACTTTCCTACCTCTAATGTTCGCGGTTCTTTCGATATGGCTCAGCCCAGCGAGCCTATCGACACCCCCAAGTCTCCCGCAAAGGTCAAGATGGCCAATCTCAAAGAACCAGCAGATCACCTTGCTCTCCTCCCACCTACTAGCCATCGCTATGTGACGGAATCGGGGAAAAGGATCCAAGACACACGCTACACCTGGCCCCTGGATGAAGAAGACGAGCCTAAGCAGCCCCGTCCAAAGCCTTCCAACCCTCCTAGGCCTGGTACTAAGCCCAAGCGGCGCTCATGTAACCAACTTGAGACGGTATACATAACCCTCAAGCGGCCCCTGATTTCACTTCCATATAAATGGCCCTGTGCCTTTTTTATTAATTATTGGCCCTATCATATGCTAACTGTTTGATAGGAGGATGCTTTCCACAACAAGCCCATGATCAACCTGCCAGTGCCCGACCACATCCAAGCCATGCTAGTCGATGACTGGGAAAACATCACCAAGAACAACCAACTAGCCCCCCTCCCTCACTCCAAGCCAGTCACCAAGATTTTGGAGGACTATCTTGCACATGAGCGGCCACACCGAGAGGAGGGATCATCCAGCATGGACATCTTGGAGGAGGTCATAGCAGGCTTCCGTGAGTACTTTGAGAAGGCACTCAGCAGGATTCTATTGTACCGGTAAGCACGATTCCTGCCATAGGTCTGATCCAAACCTCTAATTGTATTCAGTTTCGAACGTCATCAATACATGGATGTGAAGAAGCTGTGGGAAAACACAGAGTCAAATCCTGAGATCACTAGCGTCTGTGATGTCTATGGCGCCGAGCATCTGGCTCGACTGATTGGTACGTGATCCCTTTATCTTACTTCGATATCTCATGGCTGACCTATTCCCAAAAGTGTCTCTCCCTGAACTTTTGGCGCAGACCAACATGGACCAACAATCCGTGTCTCGCCTTCGTGAGGAGATTGGCAAGTTCAATGTCTGGCTGGGTAAAAATTGCGAGACCTATTTCGTCAATGAATACGAGACCCCCAGTCAGGAGTACATTGATAAGGCTCGTACCTTTTAAGGCCCTTGCGTACCAAGGTAACCATGGGTTTTGACGACTAGATCCTCAAAGACCAACCTAATCGTTCAATTCCAACTGCAATCGGAAGGCGGCGAGTTCAGGCTGCATACTCTAGCGGATTGATTGATGGCAGAAGACAAAGAAGGGGTTCAGTTCGACTTCTTTTTTAGGACTAATAAGAATTGCTGCTGGGATGAGGGGAGGCTAGACGTACACGCACGCAGGTGTAGGATAATGGAGGGCTTCGTCATATACCTGTTTAAATAGTATCGTATCCGGGGTGTTTCAGGGTCATAATTCAACAAATCTCACAGCTTTCTTTGTATACCCAAAGGTACCGGTGATATAATACGCCGAGAGTAGTCTTTCACAGATTGTAATTTGATCGCGGTTCTATCCTTTCCTTCAGAGCTAGCACCGTCTTTTGTACAGGGTCATTACAGTATAGTACACTCCCTCCTCAAATCTCCCTTTCTCTTCCCTTGGTATCTTTTTACATCCGCGGCACAGCCTTCTCAACGTAGAATCCAGGGTCCGGCGTCCGCGCAGCCTTGACCTCTCTCTTGCTCAGCACCTTGTCCACCTCCTCGACGCGAACTAGCTCCTTGACCTTGAGAATCATACCGGCGAATTGGGGGTGCACAGGGTGGAAGACGGTCTGCATTCGGCGGCGTAGACCCAGAGCGGCGAGAACACCTCGTGTACGCTCGGGAAGACCGATGGCGGAGCGGTGGAGGGTGATGCGGAAGAAGGACATTGTGTGTATGCGATCTGCGTTGGTTGCTCGTTGGAAGTCGTGGATGGAGCGCTAGGTCTAGAAGATTATTGTGTGAGTAAGATTTGCGCATAGAGGAAACTAGAGGTGACTTACCATCAATACCTTGCAATTGAAAGTCCCAGAAAATTACAGCAGCCCGCCGTTCACGTCTTGTCGTTCGTCGTCAAAGATGCATGAGCTCAGGGTCGGCGTCAAAATCCACAAATACGCCAAACCCCTTCCGGGACCGGGGCCAATTCCGAATTTCCGCAGTGTCATGTGACCACCTCCGGGGGACTTCTTAGGTATGATGAGGCACGTGAGTTGGTTAACGACTTCAAATACATTGGAATTTGGGATGCTGCTATTTTTAAAAGCACATACGCTGCGGCGATATTGTTTTATTGGATATGTGTTACTCGAATGGCATTGTCGGCATCCATGTTAGTTATTCGGCTCCCGAACATCTAACCTGGGTTCTCAATGAGATTAGCTGCCACAATATCAATACATCACTATGGTTAACTGCATGGGTGACTGTGATACAATGAGAACCAGGAGTTAATTCGAGATCCATAACAACAAATTCTTTAGTTTCCCGAACTGTCACGTCGTGTACTATCAGGTTCATCGTCCTCATGACAAGATCTAATACATTCCACCGATGGCATCTGAGTAATCACGTCCAAGCCAATCAGAATCTCATAGCAAGCATCAACATTCATGTCTATAGGATCAAGCGAGTAATATGGAGAGCCATCTTGTGGCCTCCAGCACTAGTTACATTGTATTGGAATTCTCATACAGACCGCCGTTTTTCCACGACGCGTCCAGGCCGGCACTAAATCATCAAATGCACGACGCCTTATATCTTCCCTCCCCACCTGCATTACTGTTTCCCGTCTCTTACAGAGAAACCTCCACACGGCCCTCAGCACCAGGGGCACCAGCCTCTCTAAGGTTGGGGAGGAGGTAGGTGATGTCATCCCAAGGATGACGGTAGAGACCAGTGCGCAGACGCTTCTGGTCGAGGAAATGGGCAATAAGACCAATGCTTCGGCCGAGAACGAAGAGACCGTTGAGAACACCCATCTTAAGGTAGTCCTCGGCCTCCTCGTTGGAGAAAGCACCGCAGTTGCGGAGGAGATCGACGAAGCAGACAGCAATGCAGCCGTCGACGTTGAGGATCAGGTTGTCCTTCTTGGAGGTGGTGACAGTCTCGACAGCGAGAGCGTAGTCGAGGAGCTTGTGGCTGGGGAAGTTGTTCAAGACGTACTCCTTGACCAGCTCAACACGGAGATCGGGGTTGTTTCGGGACTTGATACGGTGGCCAATACCAGGAATGAGCTTGTTGGCCTTGCGCATGCTGTCGACGAAGTCACGGGGGCTGAGGCCCTTGTCGAAGGCTCGGGTGAACTCCTCAGCGGCACCGTCGAGGGCACCACCGAATCGGGAACCGATGGTCAGGAGACCGGAGACAAGGGCACTGATCAGATCCTTGCCGGCACGGGTGGTGATGATGGTGTTCATGGCACCGGACACGGCAGGACCGTGGTCAGCAGTGAGCATGAGAACCATCTCGAGGAACTTGGAGGCGTAGGGGGGGAGGCGGCGGCGGAACCAAAGCAAAGACATGACACCGCCAATGCCGATATCCTCCTTGAAAACGTCGGAAATGGGCATGCCGGCGTAGAGAAGCTCCTGACCACGGTCATCAGAGATGGTGGAGATGAAGGCAGCGGGCTTTCGGATGAGACCAAGCTCCTGAGCCCAAGAGTAGTCAAGGGGAATCTTGGGAACAACGGGCTCAGCCTGGGGAACGATGGTGCCCTGGGAAACAAGCTTGTCGTAGACCTGCTTGAGGGTGGCGGGGAGGTCCTCGAAAGTGTCGGGGATGTGGAAGCCGGCCTCGCGCATCTTCTCGTTCTTCATCTTAGCAGTCTCAAGCTGAGAGTTGGCGAAAGAACCAGCGTGACCGAACTGAACCTCAGTCTTGAACATGCTGGCGCAAGTACCAATAGCCCAGGCGACAATGGGCTTGGTGATGATGCCCTGCTTGACGGCATCGATGACCTTGTATTCCTCAACACCACCAACCTCACCAAGCAAGACGAGGATCTTGCACTCGGGGTCGGCCTGGTATCGTAGAAGATGGTCGATGAAAGTGGTACCGGGGTATCTATCACCACCAATGGCGATACCCTCATACACACCATCGGTGTTCTGGGCAATAATGTTGTTGAGCTCGTTGGACATGCCACCAGACTTGGAGACGTAGCCAACTGAACCCTTGCGGTAGAGCTTGGAGGCAACAATGTTGTCCATCATACCACCAGTGTTACCGATCTTGAAGCTGCCGGGCTTGATACCACCGACAGTAGCGGGACCGATGATGGTGACACCCTTCTTCTTAGCGACGTGGGCGATCTCACGAGCTCGCTAGGTATCATGGTTAGCAACTGGTTTATGCGCATAGCTGCAATTGGCATTCACTTACTCGCTCGGGGACACCCTCAGCAATGATAGCAATGGTCTTAACCTGAGGGAACTCCATAAGCTCCATGGTGGAGCTATAAACACTTCGCGAGGAAGCAAAGTTGACGACAACATCGACGTCGGGGTGCTTGCTCACAGCCTTCTCAACCTGCTGGTAGACGGGCAGCAGAGTCTCGCTGGTACCCCAGTACATCTTGCTGACGAATTGACCGCCGAAAGTGTAGATAATGCCAGCAACGGAGGGCTTAGCACGCTTGCAGATGAAGTCGAAGTCGAGCATGCCCTGGACGGCTCTGGGCTGGAGACCGTAGACGAAGCATCGCGTCTTGTCGGTGAAGAGGGCGTGCTCAGGAAGAGGGCTCAGCGGTCGGCTGGGAGCCGGGAAGCGCTGGATGTTGTCGTTGGCCGACAGGCTGCTGGAGGAAGCGGGAGCCATTGTGAATATCGAGCTCGAGGATGTAGATGGAGGAGGGAGAGTTGGAAAAGATGGAGCGCTGGAGGGACCAAATAAGGTGTCAGCTGCTGAGAGGAAACGCTCTGAGCTCTCTGCTCAAAGGAATTAGGAGAGAGGAGGTATGAGGAGAGAAATGGGGAAGGATTGGAAACAGTAGAAGAAACGGTCGAGGAGATCCGTCAGTTGAAGGAGACAAAGACGAGGCGAGACGAGGGGGAGGGGGAGGAAGACAAGGTGAGAATTCAGGAGGAATGTCAGGACGTCTCTGG
>JABEXW010001000.1:0-23332 GCA_013266185.1 Fusarium sarcochroum | reverse complement strand
GTAGAGCAAACCTTAGATAGACCACTAGGAACACGCGTTGATTCACTAATCCGTTTCCAAGCACCCTTCCTTTGAGTCTTGCAGCGACCAAACAGCGATACTTACCCGAAGGCAAGGTGCTATTGTGCTTGAAGTTCCTTTCCGTAACACATCCTACGGCCTGATCCGTTCCTGGAATTATCACCTCACTGAAAGGCTCGGTGCGGATATCTAGAGTGACTGTCCAACCCTCGAGAGTGACCTCTTTTTCATCAATGGAGATCATTCGTACGATCAGGTCACCATTCTCCGTAGCTGTGTCGGTTAAATCGGGTGGGTATTGAACTGTTCCAGCCCAACCAGCCCAGCTCCAACTTGGGAAGGATGATCGTCGTTTGGGTTGGACGGTATGGTCGTGAATCCAGGCAATTGACTGAGGGAATTCTTTCAGGGGCATACCCCATTCAAAGCCCTTTGGATAAACTGGCATGCCGAATCGCATGAGACCACCCTGAAAAGCGTTGAGAGAGTCCCCTTCGTTCGTGAGAGCGCGCGAGGTATACGTAGTGACAGCCGAGATAAAAAGTGACGGCGTGCGATCAAGAAAATCTGTATCTGTTGTCTGGAATCTCCTGTAAGTATGTCGGCTTCAATAATACGATAATGACGAACCTCGACGTAGCCAGCTTTGAACTTGCCACCTGAAACACGCGTCCACGTTAGATCAGTGGCAGAATCGCATGCCTCAGCATGATCGCTCGGGCCCAGGGTCTCGTTGCATTGGAGTATATACTGGGTTTCCGTAAGGAACAACTTGCGAGTTGAAAGGACATCTTCCTGCCAGGTCCAAGCTCGACCTTGCCAGACAGAAGAGCGAATCTCGGTCATGATTTGCGGAGGAACAACCAAGAGAGTATTCCCGTCGATCGTCTCCTGTGTAGACCGTACTCGAGGTCGTGATACACCAGGAATACCATAGTCAGACCTAGGCCCAGCTACCGCAAAGATCGTTATTGTTGCACAGTAGTAGATCAAATGCATCAATTGAAGTTGCTGGGCTTTGTTGGCAGCTTGTTCAGGCGTGGGATTCGGGGTTTGATCGATGCAGAGAGCGTCAACCTAAAATGATAAGCGACAGGTTTGAAGTTTACGAACATTTCTTACCCATAAGTAACGCTTTCCAAGCTTCTTTGTAACAGTGATGGCATCCTCAATGGTCTGCGGAAGTGTTCCTGCTTCCAGAGCGCCAGGAGCGGGAATAATACCACCCCACACGTAACTAAGAGCCAAATAATCGCAGTTCTTAGGACATTGGACAACTGTTCGGGAAGTGACATCGAGCATTCGTGTAGCAAGCAAACCGTTGTCAAACTTGGGCTGGCAGAGGTTGGAGTGGCTTGTTTGACAGTGCTCGAGTCCCTTCTTGATGTGATCGAAATCAATCATCTCCTCGATGAGTCTCGCATTGTAAGAACTGTCGTTAGATGATGCGGAGGCAGGTCGCATCGCAATTGCTTCGCCTGTCATCATGGCTGCCCTCAATTGTTGGCCACTGTTGAAGAAGCTGGGTCCCGACATATCAAGTCCTGGGGTTGAAAGGCCAAACCAGATGGCAAACTTTCGCTTCTCAGATTTCGGAACTCCTTCCCAGTGATCTTGCCGAATGTGCCATCGGTAAGGAGTTAGCGCCAATACACTTGTATCATGTTCAGGCGGTGGCCGAGGGATAATTCGATAGATGAGTCGACATAATGGACATGAAGGTGTCATCTGAAACTCGGAAAGTAACCCGAATCGCATTCTGTATCGATCTTGTGCATCAACGTGCTTGGTGTACTCGGACGTCTCCAATTCGCTCTTCTGGCTTTCATCCAAAGGCTCTGCTGCTTTGAAAGCGCGAATGATGTCAAACTCGGCACATCGTCTACAGAGACTGCTGGGACTTTGGTGCAGTTGCTCCAGGAGATGCTCATCTTTTTTTGTCCAAGTGCCAGCCACGCTGTTCACGCCGATAGGGGGCGCTTGCTTGGACTCGAGAGCTTGAATTGAAGGACATGGCTCATTGGTCGGCTCCAAAGTCCGGCAAAAAACGCAGAGTCTAGAGCCAAGGATAGACATTGCAAAAGACACAGGCGAGCCTCCCTTGAAGCAGCTGAGACGCTGGGAGAATACTCTAAACGGTCAATGCGAGCAAGTGATTTGTGTGTCCAAGATAAGTCCCACACTCCGAAGCTATAGTTCGCTCTTATTTCGAATTCACGGATTGTTTAAGTGTGGTTGAAATGTAAGAAGTAAGCAAATAGCTCCTTTCGGCGGGGTTGAGCATGGGCGGCAAATGAGAGCGTATTATTGGGCATGCTTCTTGTATGGGCTGATTGAACAAGGGTGTCGCTTGGTTCTGCTGATCGCCTGTTAATGTAGCTATCTCTCTGTATCACTAGAAAACAAGTCACTTTGTTCCTCAACTTGTAAGTGAAGTAAGCTATTAATATACTTCTCTGTTGAAAGTATGTATACTTGTGGAATTGAATGACTACCAAACCCGTTCTTTACTTAAAATCCTAGGGGGCATGTATAACAGCTTCGTGCCACGTGATCGAGTCACGTGCGGTGACATCGAGGGGATTCTTGGGCCTGCAACACCGAGCTGAATGGGTCTTAGACCTACGATCCACTTCACGATGACCTCATTTTTGGCACTTTTACCAGTTTTATCAAGCGACACTTGAAGCATACGTCCTACAGCATGGATACGGCTATCTGCAGAAGATATTGAAGTAATAATTAAGCATTTTGTCTCGCTATTTATTCTTGATTTACATTTCTTTCTATACAGCTTTTAAGACTCAATTCTAATAAAGAATTCCTGCTCATCCACCTTTGCTTCAACCGTCGCCCGGCGAACGAGATCATCCGCCACAGCTAGTCTTAGCTTCTCTGCCGTACTTGGTGCATTTAGCACCAGCGGCTCTGTTACGTTGTTTGTCGCCCGAGCAGCCTTGACTGCTTCCCGAAGAGCGAAAAAGACGGTAGATCCGAGGAATAGTGGAGGCTCTCCGGTACCCTTGCTGCTCTGGATTGACCCGAGCTTGGACCAGTTGATGGGTTTGCCTTCGGAGTCGTGTTGTAATGTTGTGACGTTGAACACTTGAGGGATATCGGAGAAACCTGGTATGATGGTTAGCAATGATATATCGGCATTCAAGGGCTTGCAGCGACTTACCAGGGATCTTGTAGGTTCCGGGTCCCTTGGTGAAGATCTCTCCCGACTTCATCCACAAGGACTCCTCCATTGTAAAGAGACCTTGACCTTGTACGAAAGCACCTTCGATCTGACCATAGTCCATGGCTGGGTTGATGGAACGTCCGATATCCTGGAAGAGTCAGTCACTGAATCACCAGAAAGGATCTTCATGCACTTACCATCATAAGGTCGATTCGAAGTACTGTCGAGTCTCCAGTCAGAGTATCCAATTCCACTTCAGAAATAGCCACTCCTTGAGTAAAATAGTAGTACCTAAACACACGTTAGGAATGTTATGTAGACGACAATAGAGCGCAAGGACTTACATAGGCAGAGGATCCTTCCAATTACCCCATTCGTAACCAATACGAGGCATCTTCCAGAAACCGTTCGCAGCCAAGTTAACTCTGTCCCGATACGCAGCATGCACAATCTTAGACAAAGGCGCATCCTTTCCATACTTCTCACGATACGGTGCCAGACGAGCATTGATCTGATCGCACGCATTCTTCACAGCCTGTCCGTTGATATCACTTCCAGATGAAGCAGCAGTTGGCGAAGCATTGGCCACTTGATCCGATTGTGACTCCTTGTTGTAAACGTCGTCGACACTGACATTAAGTTCCTCGGCACAAACCTGTGCCATCTTGGTGTAGAGACCTTGACCCATTTCTGTTCCTCCGTGATGGAGAAGTACAGAACCGTCTTCGTAGATCTTGACGTAGGCTGCTGCTTGGTTCAGATGAAGAGCGGTGGCAAAGCTAGACAAGTCAGTACAAGAATTCGAGAGTGTTGGTAAGGATAGACCTACCTCAGACCGAACTTGGTGGGAATCCTGCAGATACCTCTCTTCCTGAAACGATTCTTTGAGTTGAACTCCTTGATAGCAAGCTTTCTCTTCTCATAGTCAGAGGATGCTGTGAGTTGTTCAATCATAGTGGGGATGTGGAAATCGTCGGTAATTTCCTGAAGGAATGGTGTCCTTTGACCAATCTCGTACAAATTGCGCACGCGAAGGTCATCGACATCCATCTTGAGAGATTCTGCAACCTTGTTCATGATCGTTTCGGTGATGTACATTCCTTGCGGACCACCGAAGCCACGGAAGGCTGTGTTGCTAACGGTGTTGGTCTTGCAAACATGTCCGCGAATCCAGGCGTGCGGGATGTGGTAGCAGTTGTCAACATGGGTACAAGTTCGGTCCCTGACGAGCTTATTAGCATTTCTCAACACAGTATTGTGCTTCAAGGGCAAACTTACATAACAGCGCCACTCATATCCAAAGAAGCACCCGCATTGTTGTAAATGTCAACATCAAGAACCTGGAGCTTGCCATCAGAGTTATAGCCAACCTTCCAGTGAGACTGGAAAGGATGTCGTTGACCACTGAAGGCAATATCCTCATCACGGTTCAACATCATGCGCACAGGTCGCGATTCCTTCTTCGCTGCCAGAGCGAGATACATGGCATAAGGCGTCGTTCGCGATTCCTTACCACCATAAGCTCCGCCCATGCGACGAACTCTCATGTTGACTCTGCTCATTGGAACGCCCAAGACTTGAGCTACAAAGACTTGGTTCTCCATGAGGTTCTGCGTTGAGATGTAAACCTCCATTGAGCCGTCTTCCATATGAGGAATGGCGAGTGCCACGTTGGTTTCGAGGTAGAAATGCTCTTGTCCACCCATGCGAGTGACACCCTCGAGGACGTGGTCGCATTTGCTGAGAGCATCGTCCAGAGATCCAGCGACTGCATCTCCCTTCCTCAACTCCTTGCCATGCTTGTAGAAGCTTTTAGCCTTGATGGCTTCATCAATTGTGAAGATGGCAGGTAAGCGTTTGTAGGCAACAGTAACGACATCGGCAGCTGCTCGGGCTTGAAGAGCAGACTCAGCATAGATCATACCGATCACTTGGCCAAAGTAATGAGATTTGTCATCAGCAAAGAGTAGCTCGTCAAGAACAACTGGACCCCAGGTGTTTGCCTCCTTTGAGATATCATTCTTATCGACATATCCGACAACACCAGGCATCTCCAGCGCAGCTGAATAGTCGACACTCAATATTTCAACATAGGCCGCCTTAGACATGACAAGAGCACCAAACATCTCGTTATGCTGGCGAGGCATATCATCAACGTACTCAGCTTCACCAGTACAGTGCTTGACGGCTGAAAGATGAGGAATTGGTCGTCCAACTTCGTTGGTTCCTCTGTTCTTCATAGAAGCTGTGAAGTTGTCACGGTTACCAGATGAGATTCCACGGTGGATTTCCTCAATCAGATCAGCGTCGACTGTGCCGAGTTCTAGGTCATGCACAGCCTCGTGCCAGAAACGGAAGAACATGGAGATGGTCAAAACTATTGAATCTGTTAGATACTCGGTTTCGAACGTGCGAGGAAAGATAACTCACCCTTTCGGTAATGTGCCATACCACCTGGTACTCCGAACGGTAGGCTGAATTGCTCCAAAAGTGCATCAATAGCAGCATCCAGTGTCGCTGTGTCAGACCATTTCTTGCCCATAACAGCTTCTTGTGCCTTGGAAGCCATGACTGTAGTCGGGGCCATACCTCCAACAGAAAAGGCTGCATCCTCAACAAGGCCATTGCTGTCCAAGCGGACTCTGAAGCCAGATGTCACAATGGCAATGTCATCATCCTTTCTCTTAGCCTGCTTGTATGCCTTTGTAATCTCAAGCTTCTCTTCATCAGGCAATGGAATAACAATTTCCGTGATGATTCCATCCTCAGGAAGGGCAGTGGTTCTGTAAGAGACAAACCAAGAGGCGAGAGGGATCTCAAACGCTCCCAACCTCTGTGATTCGATCTTGACCTTTGCCCCCGCTGCCAAGAGCACAGGCGCAGAATCTGAAATGGGACTCGCTGTGGCAAGACTACCAGCAAGACTAGCCACATTACGAATCTGACGACCCGCAAAGTAACGAAGCTGCTTCCGAAGCGCTTCCAAAGGAGAAGCCCGTCGACCAATCTTGGCAAACAAGACCTTGCACATCTCTTCAACCTTGGTCAAAGGGAAGTTTCCAGGGATAGAAATCTCCCTCATTGAGTTAAGCTCTGCTTGAGACTTCTGCAGAGGATCGACATTATAAGCGTTCAACTCAACAATGTCGGCAGCAAAGACAGAGACTCTGTAGCCCTTCTTCTTGAACCGAACCTCGATCTGAGTCTCACTTGCACCGCCGACAATCTTGGCCTCGGGGTAAACCGCCTTCAAGTCAATAAGCTGCTTAAGCGTCGTCGGGCGGAACCAGAGCCTTCGGTCATCTCCGTAGCAAATTGGTCTACCCTCATACTTTCGCAGCATTGGTGGGAAGATGGGTTCTGTAGCAGGTTCGTAGGGCAAGAACGTCTCCCCGAATGCCGGCTCGTTGGGGGATTTGGGTGGTGTGGCTGGTTCCTTTTGAGGTCTTGGTGCTGTGATAGGAGTCTCCATCTCCTTGGGGTTCGTCTCATCAACACCAGGCGCTGAGCCACAACCTTTTTGATCAGGATTGTCTCGACAGCATCCACCGGGACGCCCACATGAGCCAGTCTTGTTGGCTTCACGTGCAACTGTGGCGTAATCATCATCGAAGTGCGTATCTGGTGTAATCTCCTTGCCGTTGATCTCGGCGATTGTTCCGTTGAGGTCTTCTGTGATGAATGTTCGTGCCGCTTCGAAGATGGGCTTGTAGCCAGTCTGGAGAATATCTGTTAGCTGAGGTTGGAAGGACACTGGGCGGTACTTTGCTTACGCATCGGCAAAGGTTACCGTCGAGGTGACCTTGTAACTCGACCTCGGAGTTTGTGAGGTGGAACTTTCCGTCTCGGTAAGAGTTTCGGATCAACGCGTACAAACTCATGACAATTCCTGGGGTACAGAAACCACATTGAGTGCCACTGCATGTGTCAGCTCTCAACTTTCTCCATTGTATTCGTCATTTGATGGGGGCGAGTAAGCACTGGAAAACTTACTGCATCTTTGCAATTCTTTCTTGCAGCGGGTGAGGGCGTTTTACTGTCCCCAATCCCTCAACTGTGATAAGACTCTTTCCATCAACACCAACAAGCGGGTATAGACAGGCGTTGACAGCAAGATGTCTGACCCTTCCACCAGCCTCAGCGGTCTGTAGCACAACAGTGCAAGCACCGCATCCGCCTTCGCCACATCCTAACTTTGTTCCCTTCAAACTGTCTTGCGCTCTGATCCAGTCCAAAAGGACCCAGTCGGGATTGGGGTTCTTGACTGTGACTCGTCGTCCGTTCACGAAGAAGTTTATGTCGGATGTTGTGTATGTGGTCTTGATTAGAGATGCCAACGATTCGTTGGCGGTCTTGGGCTTGCCTTCACTCTCAGCGTCCGAGAGTGGTGGCGAAGGCAAAGCATCTACTGAGCCCTTCATTGTAACAGTGAAATGTGACCCTGGAAGAAAGATAAAATGAGGAAAATGAAGATAAGGTCGATAGCAGTCGTTTACCGGATGATGGAGGAGAAAAATGGATGAATGAGGACAAAGGTGGCAGAAGGGAGATAGAAAGAGTTCATCTAGAGGCGTATTCATTATCAAGCCATCCATCCACTAGGGTTAGATGTACTGTAGTTATCACCAACTTATCATCCCACCCTTGGTCACCTCCCCATCCTTGCTCCGAACTACTCCATGGGCAATGCGGGGGCGGAGTTCAGGTGGAGAGGTTCTAGACACGAAGAGTTAGGTCCATGCCGTTTTGACGATAACACTGCCTCTTGTCTCCTCCCCCATTCTTGCTAGACTGTCCTATAGCCGCACATTCCCGGTATCTCTACAAGATCTGGATCTTTGCCCCTCTATCTTGGCATACTGATAATTAACGAAACGTCGTAGCGCTAGAATGAGGGGTTCGCTTCGGCCGAGTATGCCGGGATATCTGCTTCGTTCGAGAGTGGGAGGATGGAATCTTTGTTTAGCCCACTTCTGCCAGCCATTACAAATACGGCCAGTCTAGGCAAGATTGATAGATTACCCCGCGTCTTCGCCCTTACAAATGACGATCTGCCTGCATCAAGCACGAGCGAGAACTGCATTTAGGGTCTAAACGGGAAATACTCCAATGAAGCCATTGGGTAACCCCAGGGAATACTCTAAGCGAGTGCATCGCTGGTATTCTCTTTACTCCATATACATCCACTCCAACAATGGTTTTTCGGGAAAGAAAAGTCCTCGGATGCAAGTGACCAAGATGCGGGGAATACTCTCCGAACCAAATCCCTCAAGCTAACGTTTGCAACAGAGTTTGGCTATCATCTTGGGGAATTCCTATTCGTCTAGACGTTCCATTACTGATAACTCGCATTCAAGGCGTCTGCGTTCGCGCACGGACCTTTTACCACTGACGCGGCTCCTCATGTATGTTTCCATGTTTTAAGACTCCAGCGGTTCCAGAAAATCACGACGAGGTATTAGACCAAATGAATTTTTCCCCTACGGAGGCTCTGCGTAGCAAAGTGGCAAGTTGAAAGGCCTCGGTTTCCTAGGAGATACGATCGAGAGCATTCTACCGCAAGACTCCGATAAAAATATATCCAGACCAGGAAATCTGAAAGCACACCACCATGAATATTATCAACATTATGAATTTGAAATTTGATGGTATATTTATGCGTTTTTGGTGTGCTGTTTCGCCAATAACCAATCCTTCACTGCCTCTTGCAAAAATGATCAGAGGACATGTTGCAGCATGGAACTGCCCTCTCACGCTCTACTAGTAATTACTTTGTCTATGCTCTCTATTGGAAATCACCAGACGAGTCTGCATCATCCATTGCCACTTGCTTATCGAGCCGCTTCCCTATCCATCGCATCGGACTAGACCATGCCAATGCCAACCCGGGATGATTTGCTCGTTGGGTGGCCAATCTCAAGATCAACGACTGCAGTAGTTCACTCGACTGTGACACACATTCCAGATCAGTCGCTGCTATTTGCTGCAACTAAAAGATATATCCTGCGGCCAAGACTGAGCCTAGCATCATCATATGCACCATTCCCGATAAAAATAGACAAGAGTGGGATCTCGGCCAAGAAGCGATAAACCCAGCCCACTCGTTTTCGAGAACAGGCAACTATTATATCTAATCATGCTCCCCAGTAGTCAGGAAGATAACGAGAGTGTTTGGTTGGACTCTACTGTTATTCCCATTGTAACAGGTATGGCGGCGTCGTTTTAGTTCATGAGAATATTACTCCGGCAAACAAAGATAGCGTCATTCTTCGCTGGACTCTCCGCCACTTCTGGTCACGATAAAGAGCTTCTCGGAGACAAGACCACTGTATCGATCGACAGACCTAAATGTACGTGGGGATGATTGTGGCTCCGCGATCCAACTCGTGTACCACAGCTCAAGAGACAAGGTGGCGAGCTACGCTTCACAACTGGATGATGGTAGTTCCAGAAGTCACGTTGTTGTTTTGAGAAAGAGGTACATATCTGCGGCGTTTTGAAGTTCTACACAGTGCAAGGTGTCACAGCTGGTTTAGATAAATCTTTCTATCAAAAGCCTGGTTTTCTCGACATTTTATACTTCTGGATCAATCCCAAAGTCTCCCATCTGAATCTCCCCGGCCAGGTGTAAAATCTCTCCTGGTGACATGATAAGCCCTCCAGAATCCCCAAACAAGTCCCATGGCATAGAGTCATCCATATAAGTAGACGTATCTGGCAGACTTGTCTCTTCTACCGACTGCCCCTGTAAAGAGCTCTCCGGAACAGAATTAACCCGAAGGTATGAATTCATTGCATGCTCCAATCTCTGCAATTCCCTCTTTCGTAGTGGTGCCGCTGGGCTACCTCTCGCAATCATGATGTCAAAGATACCGTGCGCAGTGGCGAGCCATGTTTGATCGGGGACGAAGCCCGGCGATACAGCATCAATGACATAGAGAAGAAACGCCGAAGAGAAGACTGCTTCCATCTGAAAGGGGAGGAAAGAGTCTAGAAGATCAGCCAAGATGTATGATGAAGTGATTCGTCTCGACTTACCAAGTAAATTGCTCTCGCCAAGAGTCCGCAGCGTCTTAAGGATACTGAGGGCCGACTGCACGCAGGACACTAGTAGAGAGCTAATTGGGCCATCTGGAATAGACCTATCCAGGTCATTATGGGCCGCTCGTCTATGCAAGACGCACATGACCAGTGGTCGAGTTGTTAGAACAACGCACTACTTTAGTTAGCCAGACACGGGCGTTTAGCGGGCGCGAACCTACGTGATGGTACGAGAGTAGGAGCCTTGTAACCATTTTTGAGGATCGAACGTTCGTCCCTTGGAACCTGGTTTCGAGGAACGTGCCGATATCTCTCGACACGTCGGCGAGACTGTGAAGCATAGACTGTGTATCCTTGACCAACGCGCCATCGAAATTCCTGTCCACTCCATACACGCCTGCAACTGGTTAGCAATTTTTTATCTACAATACAAGACTTTCCCACCTGTTAAGATTGTCGCTGTCAAGCGCGACATCCGAACTTGTAACGTTAGCGCCAGACCACGATGCGAACTATCAATCTCGGACGGCAATCTCGCTGTTATATCCTCGGGCCGTATCGAACTTGGAGCCCCAACTAGAGGTCCAAATTCTTGATCGATGATGTAGGTAATCCAGAAAATAGTGTTGCAGCGCTTGGAATGCTCTTTGCCGACATTCTCCGGGGGCATATATCGGTGCCATCCTTCGATGATTGCAATACGCAACCCTTGTCCAATCTGGACAGTATTAGTGTACATTCTCATGCAGCACATCTCTGAACTTACAATTTGGTATGCCATTAGCCTCAGATCGACAGCTTGTAGATACAAAGCCGCCAAGCAATGAGCTTGCACGGCAGACAAAGACTCTTTATTTCCATCCATTGGAATCAGACTCGGGATCAGTGACAGGGCTCTAGAGGCAAATCGAGTGCCGGGAATTCCTTCTGAAGATGAGTTATGAAGAAAAGCCTCTCCAAAAGCGAGGATGAAGAGGAACTGTGAGAACCAGTATCGCGACCGCCTTGCCACAGAGGGAGGATCAGCGTAAAGCAATTCCACGCTTCTCTGAAAAGACTCTTGGTCAATGATTTCGCACAAGGAACCCAGATGATATTGCACGGTTGATAACAAGTACAAGGCATATTCCTGTGATGGAAGCCCCGAGACGTCTGGCTGTTCATGTAATCCGATCGGTATCCAATCCAAGTCGATTGTTTCGAGATCCCAAGGGTAGACAGGTGGCTCCGGGTTAGGCGTGGAATTGCCGATTAAAGCGAGAACGCGCCGACAGAAAGCCCAGGAAGAGGTCGGTCCCATGTACCCTGGTAAATAATGAGATTTGACTCGACGGATTGACGAACAACTTACAGAATTTCCCGCCTGGGTCACGGGCGTATACCTCCCCGCTGTCGACTAACGGGTTGCGTTTGAACTCTGGCGAGTTTACCTCGTTGTCATTATCGTCGTCGTCAGCAGCTTGAGTTTGTGCCGCTTCCGCTTATTACCTGTCAGCATTTTGAACTGACACATCGATATGCCTGTCCATTCAGAGACTCACCATCATCTGGATGTTCTCGAGTTATCGATGACCTTCCCTCTGAACTCCTAGCTACGATTATCGCCCCAGGAACACTGCCGGCCTGTGTGGTCGAGTCTGGTGACTGTGGTCTTTGAGCTTGATCCCTATTGACCGGTCGGCCGTCGCCGTATACCTGGGCTTCTAATGACTCAAGGTAGCTATAACACGTTTAGCAAAGAGTAACTTAGGCGAACCATGGTGGTTACCTGGATGGAACAGTCGTCCGTAGATCCTCAGGCCTAAAATAACATTCTCGCTTCCCTCTTTGGCATCGCATGCAAGGTATCGTGCCAGAGCACCGGACCTTCATATCCCGACATCGCGCACATCTAGCAGTATGGTCAGTACAAATTCTCAAAGACAGCTACTGATGATGACCTACGCTCTGATACATCTTCGGTGGCTCATTGCATCTGACGCGCTACGACAATTGTGTCATAACTGAGGAGCAATCTCACAACCCCGCCGCCCGATGACGGAGATGATATCGGCTTTCCGGGCTTGATTACTTTCTCACGAACAGCTCTCGCGATTGAAAATACCGTGCAAATTATTACAATGTCCTTGGTACTGTGATATGTAACATTTGAGGGGACTGCAAAAGAGGAGTCCAGTATTTGTCACCCAAAGAAACCAGGCCAAACCATTCTTGACCAGCATGTCACGTGCCGAATCCAATCCGTCAATGATTGCCGTTGGTCAAATTCATCCGATGAATATTCACATGCAAACAACTACGATTTTGGAGATACGATTGATGATAGTCTTTAGCAAGCACGTTTTGAGCAGATTTTATTTACAATTGGACAACATATGTTTCGATTTGATCTTGTCAATCGGGTTCCCTTATCCACAATCACAGACACGCTAAACTGTAAATGCTATCCCCTCTAATTCTTGCTCAACGCCTCAGTTCTAGACTGGCTGTCGGGGTTGAAGAATGGCTTCTCGCCAATACCAACAGCACGGTGACCTGTACGTTCACCAAGGCCATTATAATCATTGGTCGCGCTGTGGAACACGCTACGGTTATCCCAGAAAGCTAAGAATAATTAGTATCTGACCAAAACTGCAGAGCCATGGATGAGGTACTGACCGATATCGTTGGGGCTTCTCCACCTGAATCTGACTTGCAAATCGTGGTTCTCTTCAATTCTTCTGTAGAAAGACTCCAACAGATCCTTGCTCTCGCGCGCACTCAATTCGTTGATGCGCTTGGGGAAATTGCCCACAGCAAAGAGGGACTTCCATCCCGTCACAGGGTTGGTTCGCACCACAGGGTGGACCGCCTTCAGCTCGTCGCCGATGTTTTCTGGGTTGCCTCTTGGCTTTTCGTACACTTGGTAAATATCAGGGCGAGCGTCTCTGGCTTTGAGAAATCCATCTCCCGAGAATGTAGCAGTAAGACCCTCAAAGAACTTCTGATATGCGTCACTGTAACGGTCATAAAGTTCATAGCCTGAGGCCCAGAGCGTATCACCACCTCCGGAAGGGAGCGTGGTCAATCGCAAACTGGTGTAGTCGGCTGGGTACTGTTCAAACTGGATGTCGCTGTGCCAGCTGGCGGCACCAAATTTTCTGTCATCGCGATCTTTCTTGTCATCACGGAAGAACTTGACTTCAGAAGAGATGACGCTGATTTCATTGTCATTCACACCGAACTCGTTAGTGCTGTTGAGAAGAGGGTGGATGTGTAGGCTTGAGTCTGCAGGCTTGCCGGAGAGCTGGCCAAGGCGATGGACTAGTTCCTTGTGTAGCTCATCGGTAAGGTTGTCTTGCGCGCGAAAGAATACTACGCCTCTCTGGGAGACTTAGGAACTTTTAGTGGGTGTTCTCATCTGAATGGAATTGCAAACTTACTGGTGATTGCAAGATCACGGATCAACTCGTCAGCATTCTTGGCGTTGATAACGTCGTCAACCAAGTTGACGGTAGGATATTCACGGCCAATAACAGGCGTCGACTCTTCAAACTTGAACTGGTCAAGTACTCCTGTAGTCGACAATGGCTCCGGATACTTCTTGGCTTCGGCACTAAGAGGCACGATGCGCTGTGTTTCTGTGGTTGTAGTAGTGGTCGACATGGTGAGAACAAATCTTTGAACTTGGTATAGATTTGAGCAGTGATAATGAGAATTCGAGTGGCTCTACGACTGATGAACAATGGGTGATATATAATTGCCCCAAGATCGCATAATATGTCAAAGGCCTTGCGACATCGTTCAGGAAACCCACCCCACGTCCAAAACCCCTCAACGGAAGAACGCAATGGATTAGATTAGATGACATTATTGGCCTTGCGCCCTCCTCTCCTTAGATTATGCCACCATTGGCTGTGATATCATTGGATAGTCCCCGCTGGAGTCATACCGGCAGGTGTCATGTTAGCGCGACATGGTTAGTTTATCTGCATCTTTGTTTGATGGCCACCCCGGAACTCGGTATCTTTCGGAACTCGTTCCAGTTTGAACCCAATTGGATAAACTAAGATACGGTACAAAGTGAATTTATCGATTCAGCTCATCTCTTATGACTTGAACATATCGTTCTTGACGTCCTTCAGGTTACAAAGTTGCCCACCAGGAAAACCCTGGACTTGGAATTCAACAGGGAGTTCCCGCCGACAGGCCGCAGAAATCATCGGGCTTGGGTTTTTGTCTCTACGCCATGTTAACCCATGAGAGCGAGCTCCCCGTTCGGTAACCTTGTACGGTAGTAGATCTGTGGGAACCATCGTGATGGCGTGCTTGCGGGCTAACACGGATTTACACGGAGTTCGTCATCGGATCCCTGCATGGCAACACGCAGAGGTTGTACTAAGGCAGATGCGAAGGCGGAGTAGCACGAGCGGAATTGATTTCTGCATATACGAAGTTCAGATATGCAGAGCGGAAAGTGCTTATTACCGATCTTAGTAGAGAACTGCTGATATGATATGTTTTGAGGGAAGAATATAGCTTGAGACAAAGTTATTGGATGTGAGTCTTGTTAGAGCTGTTTCTTTGAGCATGGCCTGTAATATTGTCTGATTCATATTTCTAGTCACGAAGGTCTTGGGTAGGACAAACATCGGTGCTTCCAAGCCCAAGTTGGAATAAATAGGTTGACACGGACTTGCAAGTCAACCTTGTCCGCGTTTCAGCCATCTTCAGTGCTCCGTTCTGTGCAACACGGGCTCTGAGGCAACCAAAGTAGCCAGTAGAGCAAAGACGTTCACTTCTCGGTGGCTAATAATAATCTCGATCCGCGCGTCTTGTCTCACAAGCCAGCTTACTTTCCCAGAACTAGGTAACCTGACCAGCGGCTTTGTAAGACTCCAGCCCAGGGCCAACAGTACTCATCGATGAGTTTGGCCAGTTAAGAAACCGGTGTACACAGTCGTACTTGGCAATGTACTTGGCAATGCCATCTGGCGCATGGTGATCTAAGCCACGTCCTCGTGCGATAAACGGCCTAGAATAGATGTTACGTATGCAACAAATGGCTGGGTATGGGCGCACTTAAATGGCGGATAACTTTCCTATAAACTGGAGGTTTCCCCGCATGACAGAATTTACCAAATATCCCTATCTTGAAGTGTACAATTGAGTCTACAGTTGCACCCCTCCTCTTACGATTTAAGATGGACCCTCAAGTAGAATCACAACCTCTTGTGGCCATCCCTCGCCGCCCTTCATCAGTCTTCAGCTACAATTCACTGCCTACAGCAGTAGATGAAAATGTTCGTCACTGTGCCCTTCTACATCATCCAAAGCATACAGGGTTAACACCAATAGGCCTCAGACTTAAGACACAATCGTAGTGTCTTGTCGATCGACGAAGACAATGCCAACGGTGAAGATTCTACAAGACGATATCTAAGATCAAGTAACAACTCCCGACTTAACTCAAACTCTGCCACAGACGACCCTGTGCAATCATATCTAGGAAGCCACCCTGGCAAACCCTCTTCTGACACAACCACGACACCATTCAAGCCAGCCGCCATCTTGGTAACCGAACAAGTGCCCGCCAAAAGAGCATCTGCCATGTGGAAGGGCATAGTATCTAAATGGTACCCAGAGATGTTGTGGTGTTTCATCAGCATTGGTTGCTTCGTTGTGCTGGTCCTTGTCCTGATACACTACAATGAAGAGCCTCTGCCAAAGTGGCCGCTTGGGCTGACTCTCAACACTGCCATTGCACTACTCACCACCCTCAGCCGCACAGGATTCGTCCTACCAATATGTGAATGTATTTCACAGTTGAAATGGCTATGGTATCGAAAAGAAAGGCCCCTGACCGACCTCCAAACTTTCGACGAAGCTAGCCGGGGGCCATGGGGGAGCCTCAAACTACTCGTGACGATGCGTACAAAAGCTTGGTGGGTGATTCCCTGGCTTGCGGAGCGTCTCTACGAGCTCTTTGGTGGAACATTAACTAATGAGGTATAGGGTCCTCGCCCTCCTACCCGCTCTAGTCATGACTACCTCCGTGCTCACGTCAACCGTAACCCAGTCGGTAGTAACATATCCAACTCGAAATGAGCCGGTATATGGTCTCCCCAGTCCGTATCTAATTCGAGCCACGGATTTCTATGCTGGAGAGATGGCCTATAACCTCGCTGGTAAGTAGGATAGGGCCCAGACTAGAAAAAGTCAACAATAGCTAACAGACTCCTCGGACTCGGGTTAAATGGAACGATCTCCAGCCAAATATACACTGGGCTGAATTACCCCGTGGAAGACGAAATTGGCATCAATCAACCCTCTTGCGCCACCAGCGAGTGCCGATGGCCCCTGTTCAATACGCTGGAGGTATGCACCAAAATCTGGGATGTCACAAAGTACCTCGACTTCGGGATGGAGGATGGAATTGTGGTCAACATTTCCTTCTCGAGCGGCATATCCTACGAGAGAATATTTCACGTGAGACCATCTGAGTACGGAGATTTAGTCTGGCTAACCACAAATTACCGCGCCGTCTCTTACGGTCCCAAATGGTCCAAATTCACCAATACCACACTATTCTCTTTCGCCGTGACCTACATACACAACGAAGATCCCCCTTTGACGTTGGAAGTTTTATTTCACCTTTGTGTAAATAGATACAAAGTGACAATGAAGGAGAACGTTGTTTCACGGCAGCAGGAAGGCTCCTCAACAAAAACAGCCTACGGCCCTATCGCGAGCGATCTGCCCGGAGCTCAAGAGGCCGAAGGTGACTACATTCTATCGCCAGCAGGCAAGCCGGCTAAATTCCCCCTTGCCTACATGGCTTTCAGCTCCGTCGACAACCGTATCCTTAATGACACCATCTATGATGGACCTGCTACCCCCAGTGGATACACAAAGCCGGCGACTCGATTTGCATATTTGTTTCGAGCTGCTCTGATGGACAAGAGTAGAGGACGATTGCGCAAGTCAGGAGACCCAGTCCTGGGAGTGGTGACCAATGTATCGCGTAATATTGCGGCCAGCCTCTCAAGAGGGTGAGTGTATTCAGAGCCGGCCACGCCAAGTCACTGACCAACGTCTTATGTAGAATGGCTATCAACAACGACATTAGAGAGTAAGTATACTCTGAGGGAATGCCGACCATTGACCTGCTAATACAATTTTTGTTATATAGGGTGAATAAAACTGACACTAGGATCATAGGCGAGAATCTCGGCCCGGTTGTATTTGTCAAGGTCAGATGGCCTTGGTTAATCTTTCTGGGATCGCAAATTCTGCTGTCCTTGATCTTCGTCACGATTATCATTACGCGAACAGCTCTTTCGAACTTGGGAGCGACCAAGTCTTCACTGCTGCCAGTTTTATTCGCCATCAGCCCAGAGGTCCGAGCATTGGTTGAGAAGATCACAGAGACCAATGAGGATAAATATCACCAGGAGTTTGAGAAAATTGCCGATGGAGCTACGGGGGTGGTTGGGATGTTCAGTCCAGGGATAAAAGGGCGTGGCTGGGTTTTGAGAGGGCCCAAGAGCGAGATTTGATGATAGGAGCACAAAGGTGCATCTTACGTTACTTGTTTGGAGTTAGAAAGGAAGATATGGCAAGCCATGGATAGAAATCAAGAGACCTTAATTAATACTTTGCACCCTATGTTTTATTTTAGCTTAACAATTTGGTTCTGCAACTTGAGAGGACAGGGTAACTCAGCTCTGCAAGGCATGGCCTGCAAGGCAGCCTTGCCAACAGCCCACTTCCTGGCTCCACGAGACAGGCCTCTGCCAAGTCTTATATGCAGCCATAGCGGTGAACCTCCAATAACAACGCTTCATATCCAATTCTGACATAAGCTTTCGCATTTTGCCTCACAACTAGCCCGCCATCCATATCCCGTCGCCCTCTTTTTGCGCAACTATCCCGACAACTTGGTATCTGGTTACGGTCATCGACTTCTCGAACTCTCAGTTTTCAAGATGAGCTTATGCGCAAAATGCATACATCTTGTGCCTAAATGGGTAGACTTATGGGATGAAGAAATTGACTCTTCCGTTAAGCAAGCTCACCGAAAGGTTTGGCACGGAATGAGATTGAGAGTCAACACCTGGATCATGCATCCGTCCTGGGAATCCTTTTGTTCGTCCTTGGATCAGAATTGTCCAGTTTGTTGGAGTTTATGGCGCTATATCCGATCTTCTCCACTTGCAACGCCGGACAAGGAGAGATATGATAACTTTCAATGTCGGGCGGCCAATGTATTCTTCGACCCATTGGTTGGTTTATATAAGATTGATATCGGCCTCGAAGGCGTAGGAGCGAAAGATTGGGTGGTGTATTTTACAATGGAAGATGGATTCACTGGTAAGCAGCCGCCATTCGTATCTTATCATCCACTCACATGACTTGTAACAGATGAAGAGCCGTGGCTTGTATACCCCTCCCCTACGGTCAAGTCAGTAGCAGACTGCATTACCGGGTGGCTTAATTCTTGTCTCAAAACCCATCACAACTGTAAACAGGTTGCGAAAGCTAAGCGCCGAGACCGATCGTCGAGCGCACTACCAAGGCGGCTGATAGACCTTGGAGATCGCCAATCAAAACAATGGCGCATCGTCCAAACCGAAGGCAAAAGTCGAAAGTATGGGACGTATTGCGCACTCTCACATCGCTGGTCAGACAATACACCAAAGCTCTTGGGAAAGAACATAGAAGAGTATCACAATTACCAAGACCAAGGCCATCTTCCCCAAGACTATCAAGATATCATGGCACTCTGTCGTGTACTCTCAATTCGATATCTCTGGATCGATTCTCTTTGCATTTTGCAGGACTCAGTCGCAGATTTCAATCATGAAGCTGCAACTATGATGGATATCTATGCAAATGCCATTCTCACTTTCAGCATATGCTGGGAGTGCTCAGACGCCGGATTATTCTCTCAACGAAACCGAGGGCCTAACGCAAGGCCTGGCCCAATGCCGTCCGCATCCAGACCCAATGTCTTCGATTCGTTTAGTAATGCTATACCCTGGCGAGTTAAACGGTTGTTCGCTCGTCGTGAAGCTCACCTACCGAAATGTCTACTATTCAATCATGAATGGGACATAAACGTATCAGATGCCTTGGTCAACACAAGAGGATGGGTATTACAAGAAAAGATCCTATCCGCAAGAATCGTCTACCTTGGGAATGACCAGCTGTACTGGGAGTGTCACGACTGTCGAATTAGCGAGAGTGAACCATACGGGACCTATATCTCTGCTGGGCCACGTCAGGATCTTTACCTTAGGACGAACCAGCCAGACTGGCTGGCACGAACTTCGTGGCCGGAGACTATCGAGACTTACACCAACTGCGAGCTGACATACGAAGAGGATCGACTGACTGCCATCTCTGGACTGGCGCGCTGCTTTGGTCGTGTGTTTCGTGGCGAGTATCTAGCGGGCATCTGGGCTGATTTCTGGATCTATGACCTTCTTTGGGATCCAGCATCTGCTCACGAGGAAAATAATATCCGCCGCTTTCGTCGCTCTGTGAACACCTCTGACAAACCCCCAAACATACCCTCCTGGTCATGGGCCGCATTCCCAGGACCCGTCAAGATGCATCGCGCCGAGAATCTTCAGATGAAGATCTCCTACGCCGGTCCTTGTTTCACGCCCGATGGTCCGCGTAAGCACGAATCAGATGAGCAGATGCCGCTTGCAATCTTGGCCAAAAGTACGATAACGCCATCTGACAGTGATTCTCTCGGACATTTCGAAAGTGCAAATCTTGAGTGTAGGTGTTATCCTATACCACTAGATTTTGAGCGAGTCAAAGATCTGGATAGGTTCAAGGAAGTCTCAAGTTCGAATGGGAAAGTTCAGCTCTCGGTTGATGAGCCGAACGGCGAAGACGGCCCCTTGGGATTGCCCAGCTTGTTCGACGATCCGGACGGTGAACATAACCCTGTAGGTTTACCAGGCATAAGATTGGCTCCTCTCGGATCCCGAAAAGAAAGAGAAGCAGTAGATGTATGTTTTAGTAGGCCGTGGGACTCATCCTTGCTCTGCTTTTTTATTCCTTTATACATCGAAAAACGAGCAAGGCTTGAAAACACCCAGAAGTGGCGACCTATCAGAGGTCTCATCGTTCAAGAACGAGTATCCAGCCTATCTGATACCGAGAAAGTAAACGAGCGACATATTCGAAACTTCTTCAGGATCGGTACTTTCATGGAAGCATCAACTGTTACGTACGGTCTAAGCCGTGTGATGGCAAACACGATCTCACAGAAAAAATGCAGCTTAAATGAGCAGAGAAGCGATGTGAAGAGTGTGAGAGAGTTTGAATCTAGTCTCAAACTTTTGGCGGATTATTTGTCGGGTTATTTAATTCGAACAGACTGGAGCACTTTTACATATTTTGAGGTGGATTGGACCCAGATTCGCCTCGTCTAATTAGCACCCAATATGAACAATTAATTTCTTGGCTTATCAAAAGTGGGATACAGCCTTGTTGTGAAATATTCCCAAGGAGTATCATAGCTGTGAGTGTTATCAGTGACCATTATCTCCAAACCTCGGAGTAACGTCCGAAGTTGTAATACGAAGGCGCCGAGTGGCCGGCCCGGGTCCGGCTGTCCGGTTTTTCCGATCCAACCGATTTTCCCGCTCCATATCCAAAGTGGAGTATGCTCACAAAGGCGGAGAAAATGCCGCCAGTCTCCGCCAACTTCCGCCGCCTCCGCAAGAGATTTCCAAGTGCGTCACCCTCCAAGGGCATATCCTGGGATGGAGTCAGCAAAGCGGAAGCGAGCCGCCAAAGCGTGTAATTACTGTAGAAAGAGGTATGTTCACTGCTAGACTCCCATTGTATCACTCCCAAGCTCTTGTCCTGTGATACGTGTCACTGTCGATGAATGGTGCTGATCGTTGATTGCAGAAAGAGAAAATGTGATGGAAGACAACCAGTTTGTACTCTTTGCGAAGAGGCAAACAATTCAGAATGTGAATACAGAGATGAGGGTCAAGAAAGCAACAAGTGTGTCACATTGCCTACGAATGAGACATTTTGTACTGACTCACCCAGACGGATTGCAATCTCAGTTGACCGAGTAGACGAGATCTTCGATCGGCTTGAATCCCTCGAATCTACATTTCAAACCACAATATCAAGACAAAGAGAAAGAAGCCCCGTTCTGACTCCGTACCCCGTGTCAAGACATGGCGAAGCCATCAGTCCTGAAGATGGAGTAGTTGCAGCATCATCAGTACACTCAACAGGTCCTGGAACACAGACTTCACTGTCACAATTCGCCAACAATAATGTCTTCAACACTACTATGGATATACCCCTGTCTCATTCTTCAACTACTGGCAATCTCCTCCGTTCAGCACCCGCAAAGGCTTTACTAGGCCACTACCCTCCTGATCTCTTCCTTCATATCGAACTCAGAAGACCTATACCAGAAGGATTACGACTCCATGCCGTACCTGCTAGTCAGGTAGATTTACCTACACTATTACCCAATGAAACGGATCATCTAGTTCGAAACTACTTTCAGCTAGTTCATCGTTTCCATCCTATTCTCGATCAGAGGGCATTCCGCGAATTATACGACCAAACTCTCGAGCATGGTCCACGTCCCGACCTTTCCTCAGCGTTGGTCCTGGTCGTTCTAGCTCTGGGCACTGTCGCAGCCGAGACACCCAACCGAATGGATGCCTGCTGGAGTCCTGGAATTCGTTATTTCACGCCCGCAGTTCGACTCTTACTGACGGAGTCGTTATCCTCATTTGGTGGCAATGCTCTTTTACCACAGGCATTGTACTTGGCAGCGTTGTACTACAGTTACTTATCCAGGCCTTTGCTTGCGTGGCGGCTAGTTCACATAGCGTCTACCGATGTGCAGCATTACTGGATCAGGTAAGTCTACTTGTTACTGGCTATTGTGTGGTAGAACTAACAAGAGCTAGGTCCGAGAAATTATTGCGCGACGGCCAAGGCGGCTCTCAAGATCAATCAATATTGCGAGTCTTTTGGGCTATCCTTGTCCTCGAATGGTAAGCTGTCCTCAATATGAGGCCCCAAGTAAACCTTCTAACCTGGTCGTAGTGATATCCTCGCAGAACATCATCTTCCCCGAAGCGGTATCGAAAAGATCGTCGACAAGTTACCTTACCCATGGTCAGATGGTCCTTCTGAGCCTTATATGCACCGCTGGCTCGCAGATCTATCCTCGCGTCGCTTACTCAACCGGATTCACTACGTGCTCTACGCTGAAGCTGAACCAGGCACTGGAGACGGTGCAGTAGATAATTCGGAAGAGACGCTATCAAATCTCCCCAATCTAGCCCACGAGTTGAATCGTCAGCTTGGTGCTTGGTACCATCTTCTCCCGCATAGCATCAGGCCAAACCTAGAGGTCCCTCCTATAGGGATTGATGATACCATGGTTACTATACGATATCACACTACAGGCGACATCATCTATCGGCCGTTTTTGTATCAGGTTTGTGCACTCAATCCGGGCACTGCTCCCAATCCAGCCACGCTAGAGAATGCCCGACAGTGTCTGGTACACTGTCGCAGATATTTGAATGCAGTGGAACATGCAGTTCACGCGCCCACAGCATCGTTAGAGAATCTTTTACACGGGTATGTGGCAGCTTCTATTCAGAAGAACGGCTTTACTAACATGAATCAGGACCATGGCTGTCGTGCTACTGCTGTCATTCGCTGCCTTTTCAAGACTTGACGCATTGAGAGTGCCAGATCTCAACCAATTACAGGACAAGGGAATACGAATTTGCGAAAGATGGGCATTTCCAGGGTCAAGCATTGAGCAAATGGTTGTCATATTGCGTGCCCTGCGCGCAAAATGCATTGACACAGGGTAATTCAGAGGTTTCTTTAAAAGGCGCAAATAAACAAATCTCCCTTTTAGGATAATTTTAACGAGTAAAAACTCCGTAGATGCCAATCACAAGGCGGTCAATTTTGACACCAAGGGCGTACACTAGACTCCATCAGCGGCGGAGCCGAGACCGTAAAAAGACTCTATTTATAGCAAGGTCTTTCCAGAATAAATACTCTTATATACATATATAC
>JABEXW010000997.1:0-21992 GCA_013266185.1 Fusarium sarcochroum | reverse complement strand
CTTGTATAGAGTATTAAATATATTAATTGCTCACGCGATGAATCCACCATGCTTATCACAATCAGTAAAGTGCTTCGTGAAAAGGCGGTGCTGTGAACTGGCTCTCATACAGAAAGAGAATCGAACAGGATAAGTATTGGCCTTTCGGCTATGAGAGTGGCAGTGATAGGGGGAGGTCCGTCAGGACTTGTCACCTTGAAGTACCTGATCCAGGCTTCTGCGAGTCTTTCCTGTGAGCCTGTCGAAGCACGTCTATTTGAATATCAATCGCAAGTCGGAGGTACATTTGCGGCACGTTCATACGAAGACGCAGAGGTGAGTGGCTAGGGCAGACGAGACGATGGATCAAACCACTGATACTCACTTCAGCTCGTATCCTCTAAACAACTCACTACATTTTCCGACTTCAGACATTCCGAGCATGGAGACTTCCTCAGCACTGAGCAGTATGTGCAGTATCTCGAAGCTTACTGCACCCATTTCAGATTGTGGCGCCATATACGGCTCAACACACGAGTCTTGTCTGTCACTCGAGGAGTCAATGGGGGGCACATTATCACGTATAAGACAAATAAGGCTCATTTCCCATGTGAATGGAGATGCGATGCAGTCGCTGTTTGTTCGGGTTTGCATGTAACACCCAACATCCCCGACATAAGAGGCATAGAAAATGCTCCACTGGTTTTCCATTCTTCCGGTTTCAAATCAAGAAGGCAGTTTGGAACCGACAAAACAGTGATGGTTGTCGGAAGCGGAGAGACTGGGGCGGATATCGCATATCTAGCGGTAACGTCGCCTACCAGAAGAGTCTTGCTCTGCCATAGAGATGGTGTACACTTTGCTCCAAAGGTATGTACGGTAGTACTCCGTGATATATCTAGTTTCCCAAATGCTCCTGTTTCGTTCTATCCATTGACAATGCGATCAGAGAAATCCGGGTCCTGTGTTACTCCCAATTCTTGGGAGGAAACCGGACCCCATGGAGCCAGGCATACCACTCGACGTGAGCCGTGCCAACATGTTCGATACCACATACGTTCACCCGCTCCTTCGCGATTCCATGGTGCTCTGGCACTACTATCACTGGTACATCAAGTTCATCCTCTGGTTATCGTCTGGAACCACTGCGGGAATGGATCAGTGGATCGGAAGGATCAGTCCGGAACGCCATCATCCGTCCAAGAGTAACATATCTCCACGACCGTACCCCTACCGCAGTATTGACCAACCTCCTAGTATTCTTTAATAAATCCATGAAAGTCTGTCCTTATATCAGCCTTCCGTACCGTCCAAGTGTGCCAGGCCGACGCCTCTGGCTATACGCCCTGCGATCTGCCATCGTGCAAACTCCTATCGCAGACACCAATGGGAGACATGTGGACTTAGCACCATGGCCGAAGGAGATAACCCGGGACGGGACTGTTCATTTCATTGACAATCAGCAGCCTGAGTACAGCCGGTTGAGATGCGAGAGAATCAAACCAGATATCATCATCCTCTGCACTGGCTACAAACAAGAATTTCCCTTCCTTCAGTCATCACGGGAAAAGGCTACCAGAGCTTACCCAATGGCAAGTCAGGCCAATGTCCGCGGTATCTGGCGATGCGATGAGCCAACCATCGGGTTTATCGGATTTCTGAGGCCCTCACTTGGTGCTATCCCGCCTCTGGCAGAGATGCAGGCTCAGCTTTGGATTTTGAATATATTAGCTCCAGAGAAGATACCGCGTTCTCTGCGAGCAGCCGATGAAGAACACTACCGCTTAAAGCTTCCTCCAGGTTCTCGCATGGAGAACGGTGTCGACCATGAAAGCTATGTGTGGCGGTTGGCCTCGGACATGAACTCGGCAATAGGGCTCTGGGGCGTCTTGGCCATTGCGCACAAGAAATGCATTCGTGACGGGTGGCGTCTGCTTGTCATCTGGGCTTATAATGCACACTTCAACACAAAGTTCCGGCTACTAGGGCCCTGGAAGTGGAGTGGTGCTGCAGACACGCTCATTTCGGAGGAGTTCTGGCAAACAATCACGAGGAGGCCTTTGTTCTTCGGTAAGGGCGCCTGAGTAGATGGCGTTGCGGTCCAATTCTCGCTAACATGATAGGACATTTTCTCGTATCGCTTTTCCCTATGATGATTTTCGGCCCACTAAGCTTAGTTGCGTTTCTTTGGGCTACAGTTATGGGCAGCAGAGGCTGCACTCAAGACTATCCGGGAAATGCATTCATGGAATAACTCAAAGCATAGACATCCAAGCCTGTATGTCATGGCCTCAACCACCTCAACCTTGCCGAAAGTCAGACAAGCTACATGAAATCCTACTAAGCATTGTTGACTAGGGCGCTAATCTACGAGTATTCGGGAACAAGAATGCACCCTTTTGGAGGCCATTTGTACGACAGTCACGTATAAGGGACCTTTTTATTATATGTATCTTGCCCATAGTGGGAGAAAGAGATTATATTGGTTTAGATCCTCATGACGAGCATATAGTCGGCGTCATCGTTACAGAGTCTAAGCCGTACTGAGCTTAGTAGCATGAAACTTAGACTGCCAATCATAAGGAATTCATGACTTTGATTGGATTGACTAGATCAAAGACTAAGTACGGAGTCTAGTTCGCCGGTAGAATAGTTGTTAGTCTCACAGCCAGTCATCCATACGCAGGCTCTCCGATCATGCGTACCGGTTCATCGTTGATATAGCTATTTGAGCTTTGGAAGCAACGGACACCCCCAACTAGTTGTTTCAAGGGGTAGGGTCGCCTTGTGTATCTCTACCAAGCTTGAGGAAGGTAGCTGCGACCATCCATTTTGGTGGTTAGTTACAGTTGGTTCCTTACCTATACAGCCCCCGAAGCATGATATGCCGCATTTGTTAGTGGATGAAACCCGTATAATACGGCCAGAACTGGTGGGGTCCACAAAGCATTTCGTTGCAAAGGACTTGACAAAGGTAGGGTCTTATTGGGTAGCTTAGTGTAAGAAGGCCAACGGGTAACGATGTGATTGAGCGCAAATTTCGTTTTTTTCTATCGCAAACGTCAGATGTTTCGGTAAACAGAAAGATGTGTACATATAATCAACAGACGTCCTTCCAACCACTGCTTATCTACTGATTTACTACTCACGCCATCCTTTCGAATACCGAGGCATTGAGCCGCCAAGGAAAACTCATGTCCGCAGCACCCCCATAGATAGGCTGCCGAAAGCAATTCTTCATCAACGCGGTCACTAACCAATTCTTTAGTCAAGTCATGACCCTGGAGCTAGATCCATAGTTGATCTGTACCACCTACCTCCCTCTCTATCTCACAGAAGAAGCTAGAAAGTTTGCCATTGCCGTACTGTATTACGCAAACAATGATATCATATCCTTATCCTCCTGCCCTTTTGCCATGTATTTCGCAATCAAGGAATTCGATGGATGGGCGAAAAGAGCCCGGCAGTCCTTGGACGGCTCAGCCGACACATCGGCTCACCACTTCTGTTCATGATTCTTTTATGAGACGATTGAATTTAGCCCCAGAGATCACCTGTCAAAGCAAAACGGTCCTCAAGATGATTCACTCTACATGTCTGATATTGTTTCATTTCTGAAAGGCAAGTATTGTACAGTGTCTGCGCTTCGATGAGCTGCTTTTTCAACACGCGGCTACCATCCTTCTCTAAGGGCAACGTAGCTGTCAATCCAGGGGCAACGATTTGCTTGTTTTTTTTCAAAAGGGCCAGGCTATACTCCGCAAGGGGAAGCTGAGGAAAAGGAAAACTCTCAAGAATCGTCAAAGTCTCCAGCCCCTTCTTCACTCATGCTCAAAAGTCTTCCCATGGTTCGCCTTCTCGATCCTGGCCTGTTTTTGAAACCACGTTTTTACCTCGTCCGATTCGAGTTGCCAGCTCCTCCCACATATTCTTGACACAAGCTGTTGAGATTTGGTGCTATATACATGCTCAGCCACGCATCGAAATGCTATCCGATAGAGGATGAAAGCATTTGCTGTGTGTTTTTTCTTGCCGCTCTGCGCCTCGAGACGCCTTTGCTCCGTTGTCCGTTGCACGTACCGATCTACTCTGAACTGGGCCGTTTCTAAAAAACCGCAGCTGCTGAGGATAATACATGTATTGCATGTACGTGCTGAGATATCCATTATATCGTCAGGTTGCTCAACTGAATCCGGCGAATCCGGAAACAACACCCAATCTCTCTCGAACCATCCATCCAAGGCGTGACCAACCTGAGCTGAGGTCGGGTGCCAGCTATCCCGAAAGATCCCAAGCTGAGATGCAGATGGAGGGGAATGACTCAACGGTGGATGCTGGAAGAAGCCTCGTGCTTCTGGGATAGGTTGTGGCAAGAGCCATTCGTTCTTAC
Organism: Fusarium sarcochroum; assembly: GCA_013266185.1. Taxonomy (NCBI): domain Eukaryota; kingdom Fungi; phylum Ascomycota; class Sordariomycetes; order Hypocreales; family Nectriaceae; genus Fusarium; species Fusarium sarcochroum. Next base: position 17,623 of record JABEXW010000997.1, on the reverse strand, counting down.
AATCTGGATCATTGGGAAGGGCTGAGTACAACCGAAGGTCCTGGTCGGCAGCTGGATTCATGACGGAAGTCTGGGGTTAAAGATCGCAGATGCTTAGAGCAGGGAGAATATCTTGATGGAAAGATTTGGATCCGATCAACGAGGTCAATCTTGCGGGTTGTGTGGGCGAGGAGTCCTAGGCGGTCTTTCAATAGCCATTGGTCTCGAAAGAACTAAGAATGCGATCCAGTACGGTCCATCGCATGTATGCCTTTGCGGTCCAAGTAATTCTATTAAACCATAGCGTTCTATATTGAGATATGTGCATATCCTCAAGATGAACATAGGCGTTTCCCGTCTGTACATCCAACAGACGGCCAGAAAAGACAGGCAGAGGTTGGCGAGGTCTATTTTGGCTCTATCATCATTTTCACTCACTGTCACAATATGGACTTTCTGACAAAAGCCAGCACAAATGGGTAAATGGGCACTTACGACCTTGAATTTATGACAATCCTAAGTCAGCCGAGTTACTTTTTTCTCGTTTCTTTGACCTCCCATGCATCGTCGCGGACTCGACTCACCTCTTCTGATAACTCGCGATAAGAAAACAAACCTTGAGTCTAATGAGAACAAGGTGCCAGAGCTTCTATTGAACCGTAGTGCCTAGTTTCTCGTCAGCAGCTGACGATATGGGACGTTCTTTGGATCTTGACGTGAGTTCACTTCCCGAGAAGTGCTGCGCAGTCTTGCAGAGGGACCCGGACGGAGGAAGTCGCAGCCCCAAGTACATGATCCATTCGAACTCCATTCTTCAGTTGAATCTTTGGGGATCTGCAGTTGATATTGATCGTATGTGATTATTCACATGGCAGAAACTGGGTAGCCTAATAAAACGAATACAGAAATTGGTCCTGGCCGCCATACCAATCAGACGTACAATCGCGAGTCTTCCGCCCTTAGAGGATTTCGAGAATGGAGTAGAGGCCCTTGTTCGAGCCCATGGACCGGTTTGCCCAGAGTCACTGCCCGATCAAGCTCAAGCCGCGACTATCATTAGACCTCTACAGGCGTTCACCCAAAATCAACTTTGGTGGCCCGACTAAGAGTGCGTTGCTATAGATCTTGTTAACGATCACTACTCACAAGGGCTGAGCAGTGTTATTAATGTTAGACCGTTTCGCCCCGTCCGATTGCCGTGATCGGCAACCTTTGCAAAGCCATCCAGAGCATCCCAGTGTATCTTCCGATGATGGGATGGGCCAAAGTGTACAGACTCCTCCAGATAGGAACTAATGCCACAGCCCGCTCTTCCGAATCCAGAACCGTCAGACGAACCAGAAGTATACGACAGAAGAGGGTGACTTCATCATCTACGCTTTTCTTGACAAGAAGAAGAGATGGGAGCACGTACTCTAAAATTCATCGCGCAATCGCAAGGCGCCCTTCGAAAGCGAGAAACAGGAAGGATATCTGCGCCCCAGATACCCCCGCATTAAAACTACGTCTCAACCACTCAGCGCTGAGGGTCATGAATTTGCCCTCACTGACGTTTCAAGCAGCCAGATGGGCATTGGTAAGCACGTTCTACTTCACAGGAACACTGAGGATCACCCTGACCCTCCTACAGGAGCTTTCTGCCGCAAAATTCAAGAAATTGGCACTCCCGGTGCTGAAGTTGGGGGAAAAGTATCTTTGCATACCCAGTGTTACAAACCTCTTAAGCCCCAGCCCCCTAGCCAGTCTCGAGAAATGCCCCCTTGTCCTTTCTTCGAACATTGTGTCGACGTGTACTTCTAACAATGGGCTCTTTTTTTCCTATGCTACATGACTTTCCGTTTCTCGACGCTACGGCAGGTCTCTTCCAGCTACTCACTGATCAAATGCAATCAAACAAACTACTAAACAAATCAATCAAATATGCCAAAATCTTATTTCAAATCTAACAAATCCAAAACTCTGGATTTGAAATAACATTCGATATATTTGATACATGATATATGATTAAAGGTCGAATCTGCTAGGCTGTTGAGCGCGTCTTTGCAGCTTACCCGGTACCTCGTGAACGCCAGGATCTGGTGAGAGGATCTGGCCAATCAGAGTCATTGCGCAGATCTTTCATTAGTGTGCTACCACTAACAGGGCCTTCAAACTGGCTAAAGAGAAGGTAGCTTCTTAACTTTCACGTCCCTCGCCCCCACACCATCAAACTGTGTCAGTGCCAGCCTGTTTACCTCTCCTTGACGCGTGCTATTCCCTACCAACCGACGCCTAACTCGATGGAACCTAGCGACATTATGCTTCCCTTCTCTACCCTCCGCCTTGGCTCTTCTCCGGGCTAGCCGTTTGGGGAGCCAAATGTCACATGACTGGAAATGCATGTGGACTAAACTGTCTCCACACCTCTGGGCGGAGATTGTTCTTCAAAATGACGCTGACATGAGCCTGTTGCAAGGCAACCAGAGAGAAGTGCACTCTCTCAGTATGCCAGGCAGCCATAACAACACTAGGTACAGCTCAAATTTTGACCATTCATTGAGATATCTGCGCCACATTGCCTACAACGCAGGCCATCTTTTTGTACTGACATCCTGTCACAGCGATCTGGCCGACCATCAAGTGCCGCGAAAACTCCAAGATTTTTACTTTTATTATGGCCGCTGGTATGGAAAGAACGGAAATCTGCCCAGGGACAAGTACATATTCCCAATTGACCAAGTTAGTACAAGTACGCCCATCTTGGCTCCGATAGACCTAACCTCGTTCGCGCAAAGGAAGAGCTGGCTCGCCTAGATATTCTGCACAAGTTTTTCCTAGTAGCTCGCAAGAATAATCTGTTCTCGACTTCTTTGGACGTGGAGCAGCCATTGCGGGTCCTTGACCTCGGTACAGGCACGGGAATCTGGGCCATAGAACTCTCTGAGTGAGTCCGTCAAGAAGTAAGCACCTTGGCCTCCAATCTTACAAACTGCTACAGCCAATATCCCCTTATGCACGTGCAGGGTCTCGACTTCAATATGATACAGCCTAAGATGTAAGTACAGCCAACAGACATCAGTTTCGCTGACTCATACCGCCGAGGATTCCACGGACTATGGCACCGCCGAAACCATTCGACCTTGAGGGTTCTTGGGACACGATCGACCGGAACTGGGACTTTATGCATGTCCGAACACTCTTCGGCAGTATTCAAAACTGGCCAGATTTGTACAAAAAGATGATGATGTTGGTTGCATCCGCCATTAGTCTCTGCTCGCTGAGCCCCGGCTAACCCCCTAGTAAGGCATCTGAAGCCTGGGCGGGGCTGCATGGAGCAAGTCGAAATCGACTGGGTCCCACAGTGTGACGACGATTCTCTTCCGACCGACAGTGCTTTAAGTCAATGGGCCTCGAAACTTCTCGACGCAATGGATCAGTACGGCCGCCCGATGAGAGTAAACCCCGAGAAAACGCGACAGCAGCTTGCATTGGCTGGCTTCGTAGACATCAGTGAAACAGTCATCAGAGCGTGTTTCAATCCTTGGCCCGAAGACGCCACTGAGAAAGAGGCAGCGAGATGGTTTAATGCAGGGTTCTCTAGCGGTCTCACAGCTCTATCGTGCGCAGCTATGGTAAGAAAGCTTGGCATGTCCAAAGAAGAGGTGGAAGGTCTTTGCGATAGAGTTAACGAAGAGGTATGTATGCGGAGTTACCATGCATATTGTAGAATGTAAGCCTTGCTATACCTGCGGCTGACGGGGCAGTCACTGACGACCGGTGCAGATATATTTGGACGGCAAGAAAACCCGACACCGTCCCTGGAAACTCTTCAGTTCTTTCGAGTTGACATTCACACACACACACACACAAGTCTATTACGCCCGGTAGGCCAACGCTCAAAGGGCTCTGAAGCTAAAGATACATACACTTCGCTAGTACTTGCCTTGCTCTCACCAAGCCAATACAACTCTCGCCTTGTTCCTTCCAGTCTAGTCATTTCGTTCGAGTCCCAGTATTCACATTCACGGCTATCTCGTCTCAAACTGTCTTTTTATAGATACGTCTTCCTCAAACCATGCGGATGAGTTAATGAAGCTTACAGTATGCTCATTGATAGGAACTGCATTATATTCTTTGTAGTTCATTCTATCCAGCTTCCTTCAATTGTTTCATCCAACATACGAGTCTTAGCGTAGGCCCGGGGTTACTGGAATAAAAGCATAGGTGACGAAAGAGCCTGTGCTAACTCCTAACAGGTTAAGTTAGACATAAGATGAGACATCAGCCTCGATGCTGTTCGAATCCAGGATGGCCATACCTATAAGCGTGAGCAGACGCCATACTTGAACTTTGTCCACATCGTTGTTATACTTGCGAATGTTATCTTGGACGCGCAGCACCATCTTTTACCAAGGTTTTTCAAAACGGAAGACAAGAAAACGAGAAAACGAGAAAACTACAGGGGCTCAGGTGACTTGTTGGTAGTCATTCATGATAGAAATACGGAGCAAGACAATAACGAAGCATATAGTACCATTCAATAGGCTTCGTAGAGACTACCTCAATGACGAATTTGTCGAGGCAACACCAGAAGGCCTGGAGCGCCACGAAAAGTGGTTGTAACTGGACACACGTGCCGAACACAACTTGGGATGTAAAAAATCACGTTTCAGTATACGCCCAGTCCTGGTGCTTAGCAGTTCTGTCACGAAAGTAGACGGAGCTGCCCACGAGCAACAAAATTTAGCCAGATAGCCTCCAGCGTTTGAAACCCCACTGTTTTGCAAATGCAAGCAGCGGGAGGAGGCTAGCTGTAAACCCAGGCACATGACATGTCACGCGACCAGACCGTACATGGCGCGGGAAATTTTATCCACGGACGGACTCTTTTTATCGGGCAGCAACGAAATCACAATAAACCGCATCTATTGTAAACCAGCCATCGCCTTCTATCCGCGCACTACAAAACCGGAGTCTGGCACATTCCTAGCTTAACACAAAAGTACTTGCTTGCGACTAGAAAGCTGCTCTGCTCTGCTCTGCTGTTACTCCGCATCATTCGACAAGAGCATTATTTTCGTCGAAACTGTTTCCAGTGGCACCCACAACTGTGTGTACGATATCCTCAATTGTCTCTACAAACACTGATGCAAACTTGACCAGGTTGTTTTTCCCAGTCGTTGTCGCCACAACTGCAATTTCGAGCGTGCGAGTGAGATTACAAACGAAGGGGAGGGAATGTCTGATAGAGATAAAAATGGGAAATAACGTTAACAAAGACGAAATGGTCGGTAGATATTTGTCTTTGGCTTTTGACGACTATTCATGCTAATCGTAGAGATCATAAGGTCGGAGCGAAGGCGTTGCGAGGACATGAAGAATTCATACAAGGGAAGATATTTGATGAAGTCGATCACGATAGGAAAATAGAGTGCAAGGGTAAGCTGATACAGATTTACGACTCCAGGCAAGGCGACGATGGGTCTTCGTGTTGGGAGTACGAGGACGAAGTCAATTACGCGACTGTAACTGTTCCTGAATATCACAATGTGAGAGTGGTAAAGGCTCACATTGCTTTTAAATAGCTTGCATCCGCAGTTGCTCCATTATCTTCGTTCCCTCTTTGAAACCAAGCAACAACTGGAGGCTCATATCCCCTCGGTCTCTAGGCGATAGGCCGTTGATACAATCTGTCGTCGAACCTCCGGTTCGTCGCTTCCAAGACCACTGCTTGCTTGCTATAACAGCAGATGTAAGGGCAGGGCCCAATAGGGCAATCGAGTTGATATCTGCTTCGGAGTATTTGTATTCGATCTCTGTGTTGAAGTCAGCACCTGTGCCAACGCGGTCGGGGTCGAGTCATTTACGTCTCTCTTGTCTCCCTAGAGCTACGGCTTGAGTAGTCGATCTGTGTTCCTGGCCATGCGACTCACTAGTGCTCCTTTGTACCGGGTCTTTGATTCCCAAGGTCACCGCTTGCTCGTCCAGAATCGTACTTTCAAAAGCTTTCAGGTTGCTCTTAAGATACCCTAACAACGCCGTCCGATCCATGCGATTTAGCTCAACGATTCTTCTCTTTCCAAGACTTGATGAGCAGAGTATCACCATCCCAGCCCCGCACTGTTTTTGAAGATCTTCAAGAAATTGCTTGTAAATTCTCTCCCTACGGCCTTCCCGGACACCGACATTTTTCAAGGTGTCGGCCGCGAGCGGTGCCAGGCCGGCTTTACCATGCAAGCGTTGTAGAGACTTGAGCGAAGCCATATTGGCTTGGATTTTCTCTATACAGAACTTGGCAGCCGGTGGTAATGTCGCGAGACTTCCACGTTCCTTGAGCTCAACTTCGATAGAAACAACCATTTCTCGCCCGAGCTGCAAAAGTTCGTGGAGTTCTTCGATTAACACACCGTCATATCCTTCTTGGTATGCGAAGTGCCCTCTGACACTGGAGCTTAGAATAACACCGGGCACACCCATGGTTGATCGTAAGATGGTCCAGAGCAAAATAATGAGATAAGAAGATACTGAAAAAGCTCGCGGGAGTGTTGAGGGACATACGAGGGACTTCCTGGGAAAAACCTGGGAAGTTTATAGGAAAGACTAGGGCAAAGTACATTGTTGACCTCATCAAATTGGTACGTCACGCTAGCCAGGGATATGTATAAGAGGACGAACGCTTGGGACTCTCACGTTACTCAATGTCTTTGCATCCTAAAATATATCACAACCGTGAGGGGCGAATAGCTGTTTCAGCTCGTAAATCTCTCGGTATCCGGAAACCCTGGCGGTAGAGTTTCCACCCACAAGCGGACTGATGCGGTGGGGGTAAGTAGATGAAAGGCTGATGGGGAACAGTTTACCTTTAGGAAGGTCATGGGTAAGTTCTGGGTAAGTTCTGGGTAAGTTCTGGGCAAATCCTGGATAAGCCCTGGGTAAGTCAATGCTAAACCTGGCTAGGCAAAACTCGGTTCCAGAAATATTAGTTAGCGGATCTACCACGCGGCCAAAAGAGCCCACTATGACAAATTCGACAGCGCCCTTTCAGGAATGCACATCTTTGGTGTTCCGGCCATGTCTTTAGTATCCAAAGACTACCGGCCGAGAGTGGCTGTAGACGTTTATAACTCATTCCCAACTATGATTAAAACACGAGATAAGTCTGCATACTTTCTCTATGGCCTGACTGCATGTATCAAGAACTGCGTGAGTGGAAGTGATTGAGGTAGAAGATCATACTCCTGATATTTCATATGGGCGATGAAGTTGATAGCATGCTACCAATTCCAAATGAAATGCCATCAAGCCACACGACAGGCCACTGGCCGCTTTGACTGTTTGAGGCTAGGCTGTGGAGAGCTATACCCGAACGATGGAATCCTGAGGAAGAGACAACTAACCGTATCTGAAATTCGCTGAGTGGTACACAAGCATCACCAAGGTGCCACCAAAGCGAGAGCGGCCCTCCCGGTATTGTGGGGACAAAAGATATCACCAAACACGGCGTAGGTGATGATAGCTATGTGACAATGTGATGTGGTTTCCCCATTACACGAGAAACTAGGTATGGTTCACGAACCAAGAGAATATGGCGCCAGTAGGACGGCTGATGCAAAGTCCTGCGGGCCAAACGTTTAAGATGAGACCGACGTGGTTGATACAGGGGACGGAGCCGCAGGAACTCAAAGCTTGTTGGACATGGATCGTAGAATAATGGCTACGGCCGTTGTGATTACCAATGAGCACCATTGGGCTCCCCGGACGCTTCGTTCTGTTCAATGAGAGGCCAACTGACTGGCATTGTCTCCCCTTTTGGTCCTCAGGACCATGGTCTCGGCCGACATATAAATGCTTTAGGCCTGCAGCAGTTCTCTGCAGATGAGGTAGACAAGGCAACTTCCTCATCTACTTATCAGTGTCTTTTTCATCACGTTGCAAAAATGTCCTGGTCATCAACTAGAATCTCTCTGTTAATCACTCTCGCTCTCACTTATACTTCATATTTGATATCCTTGGCGCGACTTATCTACTGGCGACGGAATAATACATGGCAGTCCAAAGCACCGAATCCGTTCTCTTCCTACAAGGAACGACACCCTAAGCGGTATTTTTGGCGGGTATTGCTATTCGTGTCTATTGCATTCGCAACGACATCAGCCCTTGCAGTTTTAACATTCGTTCAAGGCGAACCTTACACTACGATGCTCGCGGATTGGATCCTATCTACGAATTTATTTCATGAGGTAAGCTAACTGCGACCAAAAGACCATGACACATGGCTAACAACGCATCCAGGCCATGATATCGGCCTTCACTTGGCAACCAGTTATGCGCATCTTCATCCCCTGGCGCATTTGGTCTGGTTTTGGTATTGCTTGGCTTTTGCTCCAGCTCGGGGTTATATTCCAGCTGTGTGAAATCTCAAGCCACGGCCTCATACTTGCGAAGATGTCGGCCAGTGGATACCATCTTTATTACATCTGGGAATGGATAAACGTGGTTGCAGAGAGGAATCAGCCTATGTCAGGCAGAAAGCCTGGCCTGATGGAGAAGACCTATCTTATGGCACGCATTGTACTGACCTTGGCGGCCTTCGTGTTCTTGCTTCCGTCGTCCATCGATTATGGGCTTTTGGTGAGTTACCAACCACAGCAGCAGCGAGGAGTCATTGCTAACTCATAAGGCTACTGCCTCAACCTTTGCCGCTTATGATGTATTTCAAAGCGCGTCGCTGGTCCCTAACGAGTTTCAGCGAGGTCCCGGGGTTGAACTCGAACTGCAGCCGCAGCCTCAGTCGCCAACTTCACAATGGCGCCTCAACAAAGACGAAGACACCCGCGATTATCCATTCTGTATGCCTAGTCAAGAAACGCTGGACCCTGTGTAATCAGATGACAAGACTACAAAACCTCACTCTTTTGCATACGATCGGTGTGTTGAGTTGCAGTGAGCATCGACGACTCGCTCCTTCTCCTGATAGCTATAACGCCAAACTATAAGCGCTTCCTCAAGAACAAGCAGAACAGGATTACGAAGCTGGAAGTTATTGGCGGGGTGATGCAGCGGGTGCGCTACGTGCTGGCTGGGCGACGACTTGTAGCACAACCCACCTCGCAGGATGCTCGGAGATGTACTTATCGTCAAGGGTTCATTGGAGTACCTAGAGCACGATGAGGAAGAAGAGACATTATAGGAGGAACCTTAGAAAGGCCTCACCTACATGGCTGCCGTCGTCTGGGACAAGAGACGGACATGACGAGGTCGACGAACTACCGACGCGATAGTCAATTCCGCAGAACCACATCGCATCTGGCACATCAAAAGAAGGCGGTAGCAGCACCACTGCTGGTAGGAAGTGCTCATCTAGCTTAAACTAGTGCTAAATAAGCTCCTACTAAGGGATCCTGATCCACGTCCCCAACGAAGGCTAGCACCCATGCACTATCAAACTAGATGCATCTGCATGCCATACTCTAGGCTATAGGGAGGTTCGTCTACAAAGCAGATCTCGATGGGTTCTACTTGCCGCCTTTGAGCGCTGCATCAAGGCACACCTAGCCTTTGCACAAGACAGGCTTCGTCCAAAAGACAGATCGATCAACAATCTCATCATCAGTGAAAACGGCGTCACCCTCTCCTAATGCTTTGTCAGATGACCTTGACCTAGATGTTGTGGATTCACCAAAGGGTGCGCCAGGAACATATGGAGAAACAGGGAAAGGGGCTTCCAGCTTCGGAAGTGAACAATCACAGCGGTAGCTATTTCCATACGATAAGCCGTAGGAAGGCAAGCAAGGCCAGAACCGTGTTCTCGTTGTTCCATGCTCCGAGGTCCTTGTAGTTTTTGTCCTTGGGCTAGCAGTTTGACGGCCACTTGAAACGAGTTTCGACGATATTAGTGAATCCAACTTTGTCTATAATCTCCTTCTATTCTTTGGTTGGTATGTAGAAGCGATCCAATTTGGCTGCTGCTTCACGTAGAAGATTACACCATTTCGAAAGTGCATGTGCTTCGGTCAGAGTGCCGTCATCAGACTTCATGAAAGCATCAACATCCTGTAGTTCGACGTAACCGCCCGGGGTAAGATTACTCCTCGTCAATATCGTCGATTTGGAACTCAACATTGGCAGGGACACTAGTCAGCTATCAGTTACCATTTCTTTTTCGCTCAAAGAGTACTTCAGACCGTACACGCTAGGCTGAATGGGAGAAAGGTCGACACCGAGAACCTATATATAATGTCAGCTATGAACACCTTCAGCTCGGGGGTGCCTCTTCTCACCTCGGCGTCAGGATATTCAACCCCAAAGTCAATTGCCCAAATACCCGTACCAGTGATCTGACCTCTCTTTGAAAGGCAATGATCAAGAGACTACACATACATTTCCAAGAGTGGAGTCTTGATCGGCAACATCCTGGACTGAACGTTAGGTCATGCTTGTACTGTCTGTAATTGGAATTGAACATCATCATCGGGGGCTACGATAACATCTCCGTCGGTTGTTGCCATCATCTTGAACCAGAATTGTCGTTCGACGCGTATGTTGCTTCCTCCGTCAAAGAGCGGGGCTGTGGGCTAAGCAAAGCATTGCAGTCAGGATTTCCCTCACAGAAAGGTGGCGAGTCAGCCAGCTTCTAATACCTCAACCTCTTTGTTGCCACGCTCGAGTGGGAACCAATTACGTCTGAGCTCGACCACGCTATTCTCTCTCACCTCAGCAGATACCCCGCCAGAGTGTTGGGCGAGGTGTTGGGCCAACATCTATACAAGGATCAGATGTTCTCCATCCAATCCCATATACTTGCAGACGCCGAGGTCAGTGTCTGCCAGAGAAAAACTCTACTACGAGTGAAACTGGGCTAACAAGCCGTTGAAAAATGAGGCGTGTTCGGTCCACATAGAGTATTACAAAAAGAACTGTGGTGGCGGCTACGTGACAAGGAGGAGAATCAGAAGTCGTGTTACGATAAGGGGAAATCGATGGCCGCGTTACGTCCCATCTACGAGGAACCGGAGCCGCAACCGAGGAAGCACGAGATGTGAACGGCCCTACTAGAGTCATATCGGAACAACAAGGCATCTTGAACCTACAGGAGGTGGTTGCAGACTTTGCGGTCCGCTTGCAAGCCAGCTACAGGGAATCTAACAGGGCGATTTGAGGGGACACAGCACAATGACTCCCTTTCAATTACTGAAGGAAGCATGCATGACGTCGGCATCTTGTTAAAGATGTAACAGCTTTGGCAGCAGTCAAAAGGCAAAGGATCGACCAGGTGAATTGTGTTGATGATGAGAGCCACGGCCCTTACCGTGGTGCAGTACCCAAAATTGTCATTTGCTACAAGAGTTCAGGCTCCGAGGTGAGTAAGGTGCGTCCCTTAGACTTTGACGGTGGTCAGGTTTTGCCGGAAGAATCTCAAGATGCATCATCCTCACGCTCAATATAAATCTGTTCCTGTCTGCGCTTCCATAACAAATTTTAGATGCCTTCTCCCCCTTTTTCCCTCCACTCAATCGATTTCCTAAGCTCAGCAACATGAATTGTAAACACAGACTGGGGATCGACGACTGTCAGATTGCCATCATCATACATATGCCTACAGATGCAGGAGACAAGTTTGGTGCTTTTACTGCACTCAAAACAGGACTGCCGCTTCCACGAACATCACCATTGAGCAGATCCCAATCGATATCGTCATCGCTACTGTCATCACTGGCATCTGCCAACCAACTTTTGCAATGATCCTCCCTGAAGCATTCTGCCTGATCGGCAACTGAAGGTGAAGAAGACTTAGCCAATGAACAAGAGGACTGAAGCTTTCTCTCAAACTTCCAGAAAATGGTTGCCATGACTCTTATAGGGTCTTCTTGAAGAGCTATCAGGGAAGCCGTAAATCGCAATCCAGCCAGACACTTAGTGAGGAAAACCGCAATTGCATCGTCATAGGCTTCACTCGGCCAATGCGCAAAGTCTGATAGTGCAGCATCTTGAAAACGCTGCAGTTGGCATAGCATTGCCTGCGTCGTCATACCTTCAGGGGTTTGCCGATCCGAAAACTCTGCTTCAAGAACAGCATAGTCTCGCAGTTGAAGATGCGCTTGAAGATCACGAAGGCGTATTTCGAGCCATCGAGCGTTACTATCATATCGCTTGCGCGGTCTATTGGTCGACATTTCGGTAAAGTCAAGGAGGGACGATGTGTAGACTTCGACGCCATATTGATCGAGGAATTTCACATCCCAGCGGGCAAATGGGTTTGAGAGCGTCGCCCGATTGAGAAGCCCACAGGCCAGCAGTGCATTTTGGTTGAATCGAATCAGCAAGTGATTCAGAGGAGGACTGTTGTTCGGAGACACATCGTCCCTGAGCGAGAGAGTGGCAGACGCGTGTCTAATTTTGTCGTCATCTCGACGACCGTAGTTCGCGCGTGAGAGGGCAATCTTATTGCCATCAAGAGTGACTGGCTGACAGGGAGAAGGAACTCGTGCGAAAGACCTTGACTGTGGTGGCTCATCTTCCAAGTGTTCTCTCATCCGGGCTGTAGACATAGGAGCCATGAGTGAGCATGATTGTATTTCGTCGCAGATTGGAGGAGTTGTGGCGCGCTGAGTTGGGCTGTTTGGTGGGGCTATTAGGCCCGCAGTGTTGCTTGTGGTCTCAGCCATTGCAGAAAGAGGAGGCAAAAGTTTCGTTGCAGACAATAACTTGAAAGGGGTTTCCAAGCTGCATTCTAAGGATGAAGTCACCAGTATTTGTAGAGAGCGTTATATCGCTACTGGTCAAGGAGCCTACCGTATGCACGATGGCAAGCCTGGAGCCCGTTCGGCAGGGGCTAATTTACTTGCGCGCCTGTCCGTCCCCTGCAAATGATCTGTCTGCTCTGCCGATCCGGTTCCGCTGGGGCGCATTCAGTTGCGTACTAATGGACGGGTTACTATTCCGGCAGCCAAAAGCAAACAGTTGTTTAAGCCAGCCACAACTGAATTAACGTGCTTAGCTAGCAACCACCGTTTTGTGCCAACGAGCCACTGTCCCAACCTTCCCGTCGAGCTAATACACTGCCTACATCAGACTAGATGTTTCTACAATCAAGCCACATTGGCCGAGTTGTGTGGTTCGTTAACCGACGCAAGTTGTTTAACAAGCTGATCGGGCTGTGGTGTGATAACGGAGGCTCCGATCCCTACCGGCTGTCGGACACTATTCTCTTTCCAGCCAGCAGGGAGTTGCTGCACCAAAAATGGTTTAGCCTCATTATTATAAGCACCCTCACAGAGGAAAAGGGACTCTACCGCTTAAAACTTAGTGTCGCACGTAGTGTGCTTAAAAGACAGGAGGTTGGGCCATTAATGATGAGCAGCAGTAGTGAGTTGATTGATTGATTTTTTTCTTTTTCTTTTTTCCTTTTTCGTGTGGGGTATTCCATTCCGCAGAGTTGCTTAAATCATACAGCTTGATTACTAACGCAGTTGTTTCCCGAGGCCGTGAAGATCATGCCTACCCTGCGACAGACTACCACAAGAGCAATTAATTACGGAAAGACCAAGGTGATACCTTTCCACGTCGATCAGTGCCCAGCTCTAGACTTAGCGAGAAACTCCCGACGGCGCATAGCGTTCCAGCGGAGAAGCTTAACATCAGAAAACAACCTTGACTCGGACTCGCCAAACAGATCTTTACTACTCAGACAACTCCACATTACAGTAGCAGCCTCTAAGGATGGAAAGTGCTCTGCTCCGAAGCCCGAAAGGACGAAGTCTGGTGTGCCGAAAGTCGCACGGTTACACCTCCAAGGTCTGAGGCTACGGCTCATCCATCGTCCACGCTTTCACATGGTTTGCTAGGAAGGCACAAGAAGGCACTTAGACGATCTCAGATATCAATGTTCACTATAGTCGATAACTTCGGGCTTCTCTACGCGAACTAAGGTGTGTTCGTAGCAACAGAATCCATATCTAGACGAGAGTGGTTGGAACTTCCTTCCCTAGGACACGTATTGCCAGACGCTACTTATTCATTTTCATTTGAGTAGACTTGTAAGGTTATCTAACATTGTTTTTGCATAGAAAAGGTTCAACAACAACGGGGGGTGCTTAATAGGTCCGGAAATGATATCATCAAAAATGACCGAGGTTTTCTGAAAACTGTCAGCGAATCTTGCTAGCATCATCTCATTATGCAAGTGGTCACTGCAGTGGTTAGAGATGGATTGTGTTTGACAAACAAGATCTCATGACTAAAGAATCACATTTGAATATTTCGAGAGTTGGAAAGAAGGGAGCCTGGCTCTCGATCTGTCGTATCTCTCAGTATCGCCTCTCACTATCGTCTTTCATCGCTCTGAAATGGGTAAGTATTTCAGTTTAGTCGAGTACCGGACTTGAATCGTGCACTGAGAACGGTGTGGAAGTGCGCGATGAATCTCAGTCCAGGAACAGCCATTCCGTCCCATCCTGCGTACCTTGTCCTGTTCCGCTGTAGTCCACTTGCCCCTAGACGACCTCGGAGTCGAAAGCCTAGTTTTAGGCGGCTCTCTGCCCTTCTTGCGGTGCGGTGCCGGTTTCTTAGCACACGGCTGACTTGTTTCAGGGGTCCATTGGAACCGTAATTGGAATGTCGTCTTGTTAGCTTCAGTGATGCATTTTGGCAAAAGGCCCTGCAAAGGCCGTTCATCGAAGCGAGCCAGGAGTGTGGAGGGCACGGAAGGCATTGATGCCATCTGTGACAGCGTTGAATTTTTGTTGTCCTCCATCAATGCTGGACTCTGTTCCAGTGACCGCGCAGGAAATCCTCCAGATCGTCTTTGGTAAGAATTGCGAGCACCGCCATAGTTGCCGCGTATGCAACTGGGAGGTGATCGACATGCCTTTCGGCGCTTGCGACAATACTGTTCTTCATCAGAATTGTCTCAAGAGCCGTATTCCCGAACCTCTAAAGGCGAAGGACAATACCCCTCATCACGTACGCTACTGAAGCACCCATACTGATGTCACTCCCGGAAGCGTTGCTTTCCATGTCAATATCCTCATCTTCCACTGTCTCGTGAATATTCAAAAGATTGTAGAGACCCTTGAGAAGGGCAAGATGATTGACTTCGAATTGGCAACCCGGATTCAGGTTCTGAGGATTCGGACTCTGCACCATCGTGCACGCAGATGGTATTGTCGAAGTTATACCCACCCTTGTTTTGGTGGTGAAGACGTCCTTACTTCGGGGAATGAGGTGTGGGCTCTAGGAACGGAAGTATCGTACGAGATGCTGCCACACACCTCTTTGCCATGTAGCTTGTACGTCATTCTCCCGCGGCCGGTAGAAACAAGATCAGATGTGCTCAATGCAAGGGACACGGGATAACTCCTTGCCCTAACATAGGAACCTTTGTCAGAGCAAGCATCGATTGTCATGTTGCACGACTCGCTGGCGGCTCTGATAGCTTTGCTGATAAGCCGCTGCTCGTCTGATGCGTTGACACGTTGCTGACTTTTGGGGCTCATAACCGGAACCCCAAAGCTGCCTTCTGTGCAAGTCGGCGAACCGCTAACCCATATGCGATTCGTATGAAGAAGACGAGGTTGATTCCGCCACGAACCAATCGGGGTGTTGATGAAAGAGTCCTCAGTCTAGATCGAACCCTCTTTTACTTGGGCTAGAGGTACTGCCGATGTAATTTTTCATACATATGAGAACCTCAGATTCTATCAGACTGCGTTTGGTATCCGGGTCATCTACGCATCGGCTGTTAGAACTATCATCGGAAAGAATGGTAGTATAACAAAACTGACCAAATTGGTCTGCGGCGTTGTTTGTAAATGTTGTGCACGATCGTCAGCCTTTGAACTCTTGACCCTCATCATCATCCTTAGGTTCTGTGTCGGTTTCATCGTCAGAAATCCAAATCACATCATTCTTAGTGTCCAAGGACAAGGGGCGCATCTTTATCACACAACGGTATCATTCGAGAGACAGGAATAACGAATCTCTGCTCCGACTTTCCCTACCCGGAACCACAGTTCATTGATGTTATGCTGGAGTTGTCGTGCGTTCGGGAGATAAAGGATAAAGTGTTTGCTGTGGTGGTAAGACGAAGTAGCCTATGGGCGGATGTTGTCCAGCTTTTATACTCGCAGCTGGGCCGCGCGGGCCTCGCAGCTCTAGGAGCTCAGGGTGAGATGTGACTGCTGTTCCTGTTCTTCAAATTCGGGCCAAGTCAGATGCAGGGAGACGCGTAACGATCTGATCCTTGCGCCAGCCAATAGCTCCATTATACGGCCACACAAACGGGTTTGCGTCGAAGAATTGCACTGTCCATCTCATTCTCTCGCATATCATCGATGGCTCATGCCTATCGCTAGCAAAGCAACGTTCTCGGGGATACCAGACAAAGCAAGCGTTGATGGCCTCTCTGCTGTCTAAGCAGCATGCATGATCTGCAATCGGTCAGATTCTATTAGATTAGAGATTTCGAGCCGTATCAACTCTGCCGTCTGACTAGCTGTGTTCAATGCTAGGCTTGCAGATGCCGATGTCCACACCCATGAGTGTCTCGAATCGTTCAGAGCATTTAAGAGCTCGAGATGCCATCATAGGTATCTCGTGGTCCTGTGGTGATAACACAACCGAGGTTAACATGAATGCAACACCGGCCCACCCAGTTGTTCCCATCTCTGACTCCAACTATTCCCTCATTTATCCCTCAAGATATGCTAGTTTCTCCTAACTTTGAAGACGTCCAGGCCAATGTAAGCGGTACAAGAACAGGTGGACCAGGGTTTAGTGAGGTAGCAACTTGGAAGCGTTTCCGCCGAGCGGCGGATGGTCTCGGAAATCTCTCGGCTTGCGAATCGCAAGCATGGCCCTGTCGAGCGAAGCCTCTTCACACATAGCCTGCTCAGCCTGGTATATTCGTGAAGTGAGCCGTTCACGGATTAGTTCCAGGCCAACGACTGCTAGACCACCTGTGCCAGTTTGAAGAAAAGGTTCCGAGACAGGACCATCTTCCATCCTACATCAAGGACATCGAGGAGCCACTGCAGGGTTTTTGCCATTGAGTGACTTGCCGTTGGAGACCTCAATAGAGTAGGGAATGCTGAAAGACGATATACTGTTGCTTAAAAGAATACCTGAGCACTACGTGTCAGCCGGTCTAAGGGGGACGACTCGAGGCTGTCAGACGATGACAGATATCGAGTAACAGAAGGTGGAAAGTACAAGCAATACGAAACCAAGAGAATAAGATACTTACATGACTAGAGAAAAGAGCGAGGAGCGGTAGAGGGTCCAAAGCTGTCCTGATATTGGCATCGAAAATTTGTGAACACCACGGCGGCCAGGGGATAATGGCTTCATTCCAATGAAAAGCGATAGTGCGACACTGTGGAGAGAAGACAACATGTTTCAGGTGGCACCGTGTCCGCAAGATGCAAAAGATGAAATCCGACAGCTGGAGGATACAGGTGTGCGATAGGAAGCGTGTGTATTGATCTATCTGATGCTGTGTGTAACTTCTATCTTGAGGCTAGCTGTGATCCCCCTTGTTTTAACCGAAGTGGTGGCGCCGTCTGGTTGGCTGATCCTCACGGAGGTCTCGGAAGCAAATCTCCGAGCAAAACGGGCGGTGTGTTACGATTCGTGCCCGTAACAGCGCTGTAAGGCTTCCATATATAGC
>JABEXW010000996.1:0-24358 GCA_013266185.1 Fusarium sarcochroum | reverse complement strand
TAGCACATACGACCATACCTACCAGAAAATACGGGATCCCGTCCGCTCTCCCATAGTCAAGCTGGTAAGGGGCGGATTAGTAGTTGGGTCGGTGACGACCAGCGAATCCCCGCTGTTGTATGTTTTTGCAAAGATGTTCTTTTGCTCCTTTCTCTTTTTGCCTTTTTGTTCTTCTGGGGTACTGTTACTTGCCAGAAATAGACCCCGATATATCTTGGCTAAAACCCCCATCGTTAGAATGCGGGGAACTCGCCGCAACCACAAAAGATCCCCCAATGGACTTCAATCACCAAGGTTACACCATGTTCCGCAAATCCCGGTTCGTCATCTTCTCGTAATCCCTTTTCCGGGGAAAACATGATTGCCGAAACTTCATGAGGTCTTGGCGGAACTCTCCCCGCATTTTGAACGCGTTTCTGGGGTGCGCCGGGTGTAGTACAAGACGACCCTATTTGCCCGGGAACAAACCCTGGACATATGCGGCAAGGGTAGCTCCTACAGCTTGACGCCCGTAACACTGGGGAAACGTCGTAATCTGACATGCAAGTGTAGCCTTGGTTATCGTGTTGGTTGGCTTTGGATCACCGATCATGATGGGGTTACCGTAATAGACGGTGCTTCGGGACAAGGGAACTTTCCTGATCAAGGATCCCCTACATTGTCTGTAGCTGCGGGATGGTGGGAGCTTGCTTTATCCGGCGGGGATCAGAGTGACAAGTCAGAGAGATCGAGAGAGTTCGGATATGGATGTGCGAGTCAGTCCATGTCCAAGCTTCTGCTTTTCTGTACAGCACCAGATTATCAGGAACAAGATCCGGATGTCACGGAACAGGGACAGCAATTGATATCAGTCTAGCTAGCCAATTCAAAAGTGAAAACTCAATTGACCTTCTAACGTGAAGAATTACCCCGGAAAACTTTAACCTGATCCAAGGAGGCGAAGCAGATGATATCCCTGGCATGCAGCCAAGCAACAGGTTGGTCCAGCTTCACCCAAGGACGTCAATTCAATGCACTAGAGCTGATGAGAATGAAACCATTATCCACATTCTTATTACCCCAGATGACCCTACGATGCATATGCCATTGGTGCCCGCAATCATATTCGAGAGGGGTTCATACGTGACAACCGAAGTTGGTGATACTCCTTCCAGCATCCGTTGGACCTCGAGGCATACTTCGGCGATCATTCGGCATCTTGTACTACGTTTGGATCGATATAGACAAATGTAGCTATAGAGGGGTTGTAGAGACTGGATATAAATAAGCTTGGGAGCTTCCACTCCTCAGAGAAACAGATCAGATACCAATTCACTGCAAATCAATTCCTGGATAGACCTACTATGGCGGCACCCAATTCGTACGCGAGCCATCTTGGCACGTTGCCCGATGAGTTCGACATCATCGTGGCTGGCGGTGGAAGTTGTGGTTGTGTTGTTGCTGGTCGATTGGCCAATCTTGACCATAATCTCAAGGTTCTCTTGATCGAGGCTGGAGAGAGCAACCTCAACAACCCTTGGGTGTTCCGCCCTGGTATCTACCCCCGCAACATGAAGCTTGACTCCAAGACGGCTTCATTCTATGAATCTCGTCCTAGCAAGTGGCTTGCTGGAAGAAAAGCTGTAGTCCCATGCGCGCAGTCAGTCCCTGTATTCCTACACCTTCTTATAGACACCGTACTAACCTAGTCTCAGTATCCTTGGTGGTGGCTCTTCGATCAACTTTATGATGTATACTCGAGCCAGTGCCTCTGATTGTAGGTTTTTGTTTTACTTGACTCATGAAAATAGCTAATGTAGTATTTAGACGACGACTTTCAAGCCGAGGGATGGAAGACAGAAGAACTCTTGCCTCTCATGAGGAAGCACGAGACATACCAACGCCACTCCACCAACCCAGACATTCACGGTTTCGAAGGTCCCATCAAGGTCTCCTTTGGAAACTACACATACCCCGTCAAGGATGACTTCCTTCGAGCTGCCGAATCTCAAGGCATTCCCTTTGTCGATGATCTCCAGGACCTCAGCACCGGACACGGCGCTGAGCATTGGTTGAAGTGGATCAACAGAGACACTGGACGACGAAGTGACTCTGCCCACGCTTACATCCACGCTACTCGCGCTAAGCACAGTAACCTCTACCTTGCTTGCAACACAAAGGTTGACAAAGTCATCATTGAGAACGGCAGAGCTGTCGGAGTCCAGACTGTTCCTACCAAGCCTCTTCACCCCAGCCAACTCACCAAGAGAATCTTCCGTGCTCGAAAGCAGATCGTCGTCAGTGGCGGTACACTCTCGTCGCCTCTGATTCTCCAGCGATCTGGTATCGGTGACCCCCAGAAGCTTCGTGCTGCTGGCGTTGAGCCCAAGGTTGATCTTCCTGGTGTTGGTCTCAACTTCCAGGATCATTACCTTACTTTCTCTACGTATCGAGCTAAGCCTGATACCGAGAGTTTCGATGACTTTGTTCGTGGAGACCCTGACGTCCAGAAGGTAAGACAATAGTCAGTCACATAATTGTATTACAGTTTAGCTGACAAAAGCGCAGAGAGTCTTTGATGAGTGGCACCTCAAGGGTACTGGACCCCTTGCCACTAACGGTATCGATGCCGGTGTCAAGATCCGACCAAATGAGCAGGAACTCAAGGACTTTGAGAGCTGGCCTACTCCCCACTTCACTGAGGGTTGGAAGTCGTACTTCAAGGACAAGCCCGACAAGCCTGTTATGCATTACTCTGTGATTGCTGGCTTCTTTGGCGACCACATGCTCATGTAAGTTCTATCTTGAGAATCAACATCTTGATTTGAAGCTAACAAGATACAGGCCCCCTGGAAAGTTCTTCTCCATGTTCCACTTCCTCGAGTATCCCTTCTCTCGTGGATTCACTCACATCAAGAGTGCCGATCCTTATGACACTCCCGACTTTGATGCGGGTTTCGTAAGTCACTATCACTCCTAGCGTTATGAAATGGTGCTAATGATATCAGATGAACGATGAGCGAGATATGGTCCCCATGGTCTGGGGTTACATCAAGTCTCGTGAGACTGCTCGCCGCATGGACGCATATGCCGGTGAAGTCGAGACCATGGTACGTAAATATCCTTTTTGATTAACCACAGTAAACTAACGCGGTCAGCACCCCTTCTTTGACTACGACAGCCCTGCTCGTGCTCATGACCTTGATCTCGAGACTACCAAGCAATATGCCCTCGCTGGCAACCTCACAGCTGGTATTTCCCACGGTAGCTGGTCATCTCCTCTCCCCGAGGCAGACCGCAAGCCTGGTGCCAACATCCTGAACTCCAACAAGGCCCACATCCGTGAGGAGCTCAAGTACAGCGATCAGGACATCAAGGCCGTTGAAGGTAAGTCATGCATCTAAACCATCAGGAACATAGCTAACTCTTTGACAGAATGGGTCAAGCGCCACACTGAGTCTACCTGGCACTGCCTCGGTACCTGCTCCATGGCCCCCAAGGAGGGCAACAGCATCGTCAAGCACGGTGTTCTCGACCCGAGACTCAACGTCCACGGCGTCAAGGGTCTCAAGGTCGCCGATCTGTCCATCTGCCCCGACAACGTCGGCTGCAACACCTACTCCACTGCTCTCCTCATCGGTGAGAAGGCTGCTGTCCTCGTTGCTGAGGATCTCGGCTACTCTGGTGAGGCGCTTGACATGAAGGTGCCTACTTACCAGGCACCTGGAGAGCTCGAGGTTCGACATCGTCTGTGAGGAATGAGTTGGCGAGTGAGGAATTGGAAAGATTGTCTTTTGGGATGATAGGTCTTGAAGATTGCTCTTGAGGTGTCTTACTTAGCTTGTCTGAGATTGAAGTGTAGCCGATCCAAATTGATTTAGCGATTCGATTGTTTTGATTATATTTGTTTTCTCACTGAATGAATAATCTACGTGACCTATGAGTTTTGCAACTGATTCAGCCTCTGATACGAACTGTTGTAGGTTGATGCAACACCCTTTGTTATATGTTAAACCGCAAGCGTTATTGATATCTCATGCTCGTAGTCAGAATAAGAGACTGTTATTTCGGTCTCTCATGCGGCCCGACGGGAGTGGCTTTGCGGATAGATAAACTCTATCTTTGTGTCAGAATGTGGACGGCGAGGAAGGCAGGAATGGCGTGGGGAGAGTTTGTAGTAATAATTAACCGGGTGGCGTGTTGAAATTCGATGATGATAAGCTGATAAGTGTTCTCAATCGCTATCAAAAGCAGAGGCCAGTGTTTAAATCAAATTCTTATTGATATGATGCCTCCACCTAAACATTTAACTATGTCCTAAAGACTGTATTAAACATCATGCTTTGGGGTCATGGACATGGTTGATGCCTTTTTAACATAAAGACTACATTATTGAAATCCTCGTGCCTTTGCCTTATATAGAAACTACCCTCGAAACGTTGAATCGTGATTTGAACATTGAGAAGACAAAGCCCACATATACTCCCTCAGCCATCTTCCTCTTCCTAGTACCAAGATCAATGAGGGTGATTGTAGTTTGGCGGTGCTCCTTGATACGGAGTCGTTTGTCCTCCAGTGGAATGCGGTCCTGTCCAGGTTGAAACAGGACTGTTTGGATTCTGAGAAGATATCATTGAATCTCGCCACTCAGACTGAGTCGGTGAGCCCACCCCAGTCTTTGGATAATACTGGCTCATCGGTGGGACCTCGTCTGCAGGAGCCTCTGGGATATTAGGATGAGGGACAGGGCCAGAATGATAAGTAGGGCCAGGAGGAGGGACTGCCGTAGGTTGTTCAGCAGGCGGATCCTTGGGCTTCTTGTTCTTTCGCCACATCCAGATTGCACCAAGAACTACGAGCGAAAGCGCAACGAAACCTCCAATTGCACCGCCAACAATTGCACCGACGTTGGTTCCGCCACCTCCACTGTCAGAATCATCTGTATCGCTAGGCTCTGGCTCTTCAGTGGTTGATGTCGCAGAATCAGTCGTGGTAGATCTACCAGTGCTCGACTCTGTCGTCTCTGATTCTATGAGCGTTGATTCCTCAGCATCTGAAACCAATGTAGTCGAGAAGTCACGGTTATCTTGATTGTTGTACGTAAACTCGGCGCTCTGGTCCCTTGTCAAGGTGGCCGATGCGCATCTAAAGCCCTTGACACCAGATGGGTAGGCATAAGTCCCACAGTACGGCGCTGATCTGTCGGTACTATTTCTTGTTAGTCCTGTAAGAGTCTAGAAAACGGGGCATCTTACCATAGTAGATTGTAAGAGTTGCTCTGGCAGACGTCGTCGCAAAGCTTGGTGTTGATAGCATCCGCCCTGTTGAGACATCGATTATACGCAGTCGTACCGCAGAAGATAGCAGTGAGGTGAGCGAGTTCCCAGCTGCAGTTGTCGCCGTTTTCACACGTGATTGCGTTTCCTGGTGAGCCTGAAAGAAATCCGCAGGTTTTATCAGGACTGATGACGAGTGTGAAGGTGGTTTCAGCCGAGGTAGTTGCTTGTCGTTTACCCAGCTCAAGGTGCCTCAGCTCGAGCATCTTGACCATGGGCGTTGGATCAGGCTGGTACATGAACCCAGCATCACGCCGTTTAGTTGGTTCAGAGATCGCCAGGGCATTGGCCATGACGGCCCATACGCCGAGGGCGAGCACATAATACGGAGATCGTTTCATTTCGACAGCTCCGAACCAAACTACGAGGAATGAGAGAAAACAAGTGAAAGATTAGAAAAATCTCCTCTTCTGGGCGGGGTTGGGCTTTACTCTTGTGCAGCTGAAAAAGAAAGGCCTGGTAGTGACAGCCGGGGGCTGATACTCATGCGAGGGTTAATTGGTGCCAAGAACGAGGCTTTATTTTTTATTGCATACTGTGAGCCCTGCCAGAGCATGTTGTCTCATGTGGCTTGGGTGATCTCTGTTCGGATTCGCTCAAGCTTGTCACGCACCCTCGCTTGGCATGTTGGTGGAGGCTCAACTGTCGGTGCACCATTGTCGACGGTCAGACCCTTAAGAACTAGAGTTAATTTGAGCCGAGCTAACTACTTCTAACAATGACAGCTAGTTATGATGGTCTCTGGGACACAATAGTAGAAGAATTGTCAAGTTTGAGCGCGAATTGAGAGGTATATTAGACCTCGGCTTCGAGTGTGCCTTGGCCGAGCTGAAAAAGCCCCTGTCCAACGCTCATGCAGGGCCACCGCATAGCTTGCCCATTTCGTTCTAGACCTGCTGATCCCTAACTCAGCTTTTCTTGGCTTTCGTGTCTTGTGCAAATGTGCAGGACTGTTAGGCGTTCTGTGCTGCCCAGAAAACAATATTGAAGCAATACAGCTTGTGAAACGTCGTATAATGGTCATGGACGTATCCGTATACTATCGTTATATGCAGCAGCCATGGTGAAGGCGACATGGGTTGCATGTTCTATGGGTCTGTATGTACATCCCAGTCACCAATCTTCAATCTGTGCTGCAGTTGATCAATAACTTGACTGGACAAGAATTCAATTACGCTGGAAATTCTATCTACTAACCACTACCGCAACACTGTAGCCCGCGTCTGAGCCAGGACAAGGATAAAAAAAGCCTTGACTCGGGCTGTCTATGCTCCAGCGCATTTCTCGTCCAGAAACCTGGCTGGGCACTGAACCTCAGGTGGTGGTAACCTGGCCTTCTAAGAGCCGGCTGTAACCAAAGTTGCGAGGGTGTCTGATCGGAAGCGACCGACATGAATATTTTCTCCACCACAATGATGGGGCAGATGATGGCAGGGATTCCGGTGATGGCACTATCTGGATCAATTTCTGATAATAATTCAATTGTCCGATTTAAGTTTGGTATACTAGATCTCTAACATCGCCCAGGATGCCCAACGTAAGGTTGAGTTGCGGCTGTGGCATGGCCGTCAAGGTCCAGTCTTGCCAAATAGATGGTGTCTTTGAACGACCGTCAACTTGACTCACTCGCTATTCTTCTTCTGACTAGCCCCATCAGATTCTCCATTGAGGGCACTTACTTTATAAGCTCAGCTCAATTCAGCGACTACAGCAAGGTAAATAGTTAAAGTGAATAATTATTGAGCTTTTTATTATTTTCTTGCTAGGTCATATCGACATTCTTCGTTCCGTGCTTTCAATATCATCATCCCTCCGCTCAACACAAGTTACTGATATTTCTTGATTTGTTAAAATTCCATCATCCGAACTTGACTCTCGTCTTTGTCTTCTTCGCTTGGTGTTGACATTCCCGAGTATATCATCAAACCGATCGTCCCTGGTCAAAACTCCAGCGCTGTCTTGCTCCAACCCGTTCATGCGCAGATTTGTCGCAGTGTGGTAATCGCTTCGTGAACCGAGAGCTTCGTTGCCTTGTGCTACTTCGACAAGCCGATTTAAGAGGTTGAATTCAAGCTTCAACTTGATACTATAGACGATTGCTTTGTACGCGGTTTGAAAATCGTAGTAATCGGCGAATTCGAGGACTAGTATGGGGATGTCGAGAAGTATAATTAAAACGTTGACCAGTAGTAAATGTTTGCGCATTCGTCGTACACCTTTCCGATATAAAAAGCCTTCAGTCCCGAAAAAGGAAGAACAGGCCTTGATGTAAATAGCTGAGATGATAAGCTCCTGAAAGAAAAACACCGTGACTTGTATTTTCTCGTATATCTGATAAACATGTACCCAGGGATTCGAATCGCTGCTGTTGGCGCCGTACATGAGAATAATGATCGGAAGATGTAAAATGATAGCGTTGGTGATAATCATGGCCAGCACGAGCTTTAAGTAGAATTGGTTCCAGAAGACGAGGTGAAGTCGCGAGTAGAGAACGAGAGATTGGCCAGTAACCATCAGAACCCATCCCAAGGAGATGAGAGTGATGTATAGAATGAAGTTATCCGAAAAGACCAAGTTCTTAAGTAGAAAGCCAATAGTGTGAGGTGCGATTCCATTCGTAGCGGCGAGGAAACTCCAAAAGTACAGACTTTTGCGAGTCTTGAAGGTCGTGAGGATAAGCACGTTCAGCTCAATGACGTTGTAGAGGGATATCCCCATGCAGACAGCAATGGGGAGCGTTGCTGAAGAACGATGCTCAGCAGACTCGTCGCCCCCTGAGTACCCCATGTCGGTAACAGCCACCTGTCGGGCTGGTCAGTCAGTATTGTCAGTCTCTTGAGACCATCTTGAGACGCTCACGGAGCCTCAAGAGACGTTGAAGAGAAAAAAGAGGAGCAAGAGGAAGGGGAAATGTCAGAAACGTCGATCTTGGAGACCGGGGCCGTAGCGTAGTTAACGGTCTGGGCCGCCCGTTGAAGACTCCCTTATTACCGAGGCCATCTCCTCTGGCGGCTTCTGCGCTTGGGGAAGTGGCTTGAGACTGTCCGGATCTTCTGAGCCGATAGGGTTGTTTGCCACTTGCGCTACCGTAATTACAGTAAAGCTTGGTATGGAATGGATGATCCGACTAGGGCTTCGCGGTAGGACGAAAACGGGTTTAAATAGGCTTTACATTGTTATTCCCTGACTCAGTTGTATTGTAGACGCCAACAATTGACCTGTTCCCCGATGTACGGATCGTAACTTTGTCTTCGTTCATCTGTGTCAACTTTTCATGCCAAAGCGAGGACCAAGTCTCGATGCTCTCTGATCGCTAAACTAAACAGCTTGGCGTCTTTACCCCGCGAAAAATAAAGGGGCTGTTGATGTGTTGGGGGATGTCATTGGGTTGGCGTTTTATATCCCTGCAGATGGATTCTGCCCTAATCTCGCTTGGAGCGCTGATGGATGGGAAATTCTCACTCAAGGCTGGTTCAGTGAACCGAATCATGAGCAAGGTGGCAAACATTTGAAAGCCACTGTCTGGCCTCTCATTTCCGGGGCTTACTACCGATGTGGTTCGATCTGGGAATGAGGCTGAAGAGTCGAGTTTTATGCAGGTATGATATCGCAATAAAGGGGAATACTTGAGCTATTCTTGCATGAGTTTAATGTCATCTTAACCATCTTTCATCTATTTCTAATTTCCAATATGACGTAGTTCATAGTTTGGAAAGCTTTATTAGGACTTGACCACACCCTTGAGACTAACTCGTTTTGGCAATGGGATCTATAAGATACAGCTCATCTCGTTACAACGCTTTCTTATCGATCCACTTCACGTTACCAAACTTGCCCTCCGGAGTCTGAAAGACATCAGCAGGAGACCTATAAGGCTTGACCTCCTTATCAGTCAAAACCTTGGTAACATTGCTCGCCTTCTCAGCCTCTAGATCATAGCCAGGACCGAAATCTTTCCAGGTAGCCATGAAAGTATAATTATCCACGCGCGGTAAAGTCGCACTCCACTCGATATACCCAGCGGGCAAGATAACAGCGTCAAAGTAGGATTGCATAAAGATAGACCGGTGCTGAGAATTCCAGGGTCTGCCGAGCGGGCACTTGCCTACCAAGTCCTTGGCGATGGTAGAGTTTGAAGGAATCACTTGTGTGTGGTCAATGTACACTCCGTACTTGTTAGTGAAGGTGGTGTTGGTGCCCTTCCAAGCAGTGATGCCACCACCACAGTTTCGAAGTGATAGTGTTGACCGGTCAATCCACGCTGTGCCGAATCCATAGAGGAAGTCTGTCTGTCCAGCGATGATATTATCATAGAAAAAGGCGTTTCCAAGCTTGCCAACGTAGACCTATTTCAAAGTAAGCCAACGTCTCTACATGTTGAAATATATTGACAAAACTTACAGTATCTTGGTAGCTGTAGAATCCACACGAGTAAAACCCAGCATTGGCCCTGCTCACGCCCACCGCATGAGCTGGGCCAGAAGAGCGAGGTGCAAAGTCATTTCGGAAATCAATGTTGTAAGCACGGAAATCAGTGCATCCAAACGGTGTACCAGCCGGCACTGGCCATCCTGTAGGGCCGGATCCCGTCAACGTGGCATCGAGGTTAGGGCCAACCGTCAAGACGCTAGTATAGACATTATCATTGAAGGTCCCGTTATTGGTGTTGGCAGAATTCCACCAAATCTGGACATCATTCTGTGCCGTTGTGTTGACGTCAATGTCTGCGTACAGCTCATGCTTCCAAGGCAAAGTTGAAGCGCCGATCAAGTGAAGAGGTCCTCTACGGGTGACGTTGAGTTGCTCTGTGTAGTTTCCCGGTGCAATCAGGATGTGCCCAGCGACTGTGGTGTTGCCAAGTGAGTCGATGGCGTCTTGAATAGAATCAAAGTCTGCTTTAGAATCATCCTTGGCAACGTAGAGAGTGCCCTTTGGACAGCCTTCTGTGGGACGTTTGGTTTGTCGTTGACATTTCTTGTAAGTGTCGACTGGGCCCTTGGGGGATGCATTTGCGACGGACAACAGAGTTGCGGCAACAAGGGCCGCGTTTAGGATGAACCCCTTCATGATTGATCAAGTGTACTTGGTGATGAGACTCGTTTTCACTATGATAGATGGGATCATCTCTTTTATCAACCCGGGTAGTTTAGCCCTGCCTCGAGCTACTCCGCAAATTAAAGGCTCCCCGCAAAGCATAGATAGGACGATCCTCAAACAGCATCATGTTAGTCCACAAATCACATTCAAACAACTGCATAGCTAGTACTCTTAAGGGACAAAAATTCGGATATGAGATGCCGTGGTGATATGCTTGACTTGTACCCCAGACAATGCCACATTACTAGTCGACCGAGACTAGATCGGCCGGCAATATTCCACCAACGACAGCTAAGGTTTGACATTAGCCGCGGGAATATGACGATATTCAGACGAGGTAAGGATATGGGGGATGCATGCTGTAGCTCTTTGCGGGGGAAGCTTCAATCAGCCTGTTTTGGGGGTTGGGGTTCTGCGGGGAGATGGGGACAAGATTTGCGCCCCCACGGGGAATGCTTGTCTTTCTAATTCGCGGTGGTATTGGGATCATTCGTTCACATGGTATGTGTTATGGGAGAAATCGTGAAGCTCTTTATCGAAGGTAGGTCGCATTCATTGATCTGTCTTAGAAGGCTAGGCTGCTGGCGCACGATGAAGTCTTCATACCCTGATTGTCTTCACCAGTCTCAAGCACAACAAATCAGTCTTACATGGAGTATTTGGTGTGTGTTTAGGTCCAGCCAGTTTCAATATATTCCTGGTATAGTGTCATATTTCTCTTTTAGACTGATGGGTTCTGGCAACTCATGGGGGCAGCAGGGCATGAGTACTGTAGACGGCAAAAGACGGTTGCCATCCACGGTCGAATTACTTCCAATCTAACTCGATCAGGTATTGGCATCACATTTTCCGGTTAAGTTAGAAATGCCCATTAATATACTGTCATATAGGTTGACCTTTTACTATGAAGAGCCAAGCTGCGGTATGTCCGCCCACTTCCCGCTGAACCAAGCATAACGGTTTCAAAAACATGAACATTACGTTTACTTCAGCTCCTTCTTTTAGTGTTTTCAAACAATGATGCTTGAAACCGAGTCTCGGCTGCATCATTACTGTTCCTTCGTGGTTGGTGAAACATGGTTGGCGATTTTCCAAACAGCACAAGCATGTCTGAAACAACTGACCAAACAGCTTGGCGAAAACGTAGCTTGTGAATGCAACCAACTTCGTCATCCTTCGATTATGAAGCGGGTATTATAGAAATTCTCGTGTCTCAGCTCAACGCTTGGGTGGTTTCGGTTTTGAAGCAATGTCGGTGTTGAAAAATTGTACCTAAAGAAAAAGACTATAAAGATGAGTAGTCGCATACCTTTGCAGTTGAATGGCCAGACTTGAGAGATCAGCTCTTCTTTTCAGCCTTCTTTAATAATCAGACTTTCTTCCCTTCCTCCTGGTGAGGCTTTATTGAATATCCTAAAGTAGCTGGACCCTCTTTGACAAACAGTTCATCGCTCATTACCTATACATACCGGTTCAGCCTTCAAGATGTTGGTTTTGAAATCTTGTCTATGGGCCGCAGCCGTCTCCGCTATTCCTCTTGTCGAGATGTCCTCAAGAGAAATCGCAACGATACATGAGCTCAAAAGAAACAAGCCATTGAAGAGTAAGCACACACGAGCCTACCGCTAAACAAGTAAACTCACACACCACAGTCAGAGAAAACGAACCTCTCGCACCACGAGCCAACAGGCTGATCCCTGTTGTTGTCGGCGGCCCTCAAGACACTTTCGTACCGAATCTAGTCCGAGCAGCGGCCGGCGATGTGATCCAATTTCAATTCAGCTCAGGGAACCATACAGTCACACAAAGCGCCGAGGACTCACCATGCCAACCTCTCCAAGCAACGCAGTCTGGAGTAATCCATAGCGGGCATATTCCATTCGAGGCCGGACAGACAACTGTTGGGACATTCAATGTGCCTCTCACAAACACGGAACCTATCTATCTTTACTGCGCGACCGGGCCCCATTGCCAGACTGGCCAGGTGATGGCCATAAATCCGTAAGCGATGCTATCTCCTAATGTTAACCATCGCTAACTTGTTCTTAGTCCAACTGAGGATAACTTGGTGCAGTTTTCTAAACTTGCAGCTGGGGCAGCGGCCAATGTTGACGGAGGAGAAGCTACGGGCGGAACAGTCGGAGAGATTCCTTTAGATGCGGCAGCATTTACTCCGGCTGAGGAGGAAGAAGCACCTCCTCCACCTCCGCCTGCTGAGACTCCACCTGCTGAGACTCCGCCTTCAGAAACACCGATAAGCACACCGGAGGCAGCGCTTATGGAACATCACTAGATTGACGGGGATGGTAAAACTAGAGCATAATCTATTTGATGAAGAAAAACGTAGCTACAAGTAGCTTTGTAAAAGAAAGAAACTAGACTGTCTAATCTCTGAATCATTTATTTGAACCTTGTAGTAACATGTGCTAGTGTGGTTACATCCAGACCTCAAACCCAAGAACTGAACCCGAATCCTAAGCCTTTTGAAACGTGGCGGCAAACTTGGCCTCCACCTCCTCTTCAGTCATGAGAGGAAGACCAAGAAGTTCATTGTCCACCTTTGGATAAGCCGTGGTGAGCTTGCTGTTGAGAGCAGAGGCCTTGAAAACAGGCAGAATGAGCTTATGGTCCGAGGGGTTCTCTTTCAGAGCCTGGACTGCCTTCTCCAGCTCTTCTTGAGCATCAACCCTGGTCTCGGTCCATTGAACATCAGTTGGGGTGTACTTCTTAGCCCATGCATAAACCTTGGCTTGCGTCAAGACAGTGTCATTGATGGCAAGCTGTTTGTTCTTGGTTGCCTCAGGAACCTTCAAGGCACCGACAACGGCCTTTCCAACGCTGCGGGTACTGGTAGTGCTTAGCGGGGTCTCTCCATTGTCGTAGAGCGCAACAGAACGATTCTTTGTGTCGACAAGGTAGGGAAATTTGAGAACAAGGTCGAAGAAAGGTCCGGCATTGATGATTGTATACTCGAGTAGGCCCTCATCGGCCTTCTGCTTGAGATACGCTTGGATTTTAAGGTGCGAGTAGTTGGTAGGCAGATCTTTCGCCAGGGGGTCGTTGGATAGATGACTCCAGTCATTGGGAATGTAGCGCTTCACTCCTGCGTCAATGCTAGCATCAATGATGAACTCTTGGTTTCCGTTTGATGCTGCTCCAAGGGTGTTGATCACAACATCGTGACCTCGAAGGGCTTCGACGATGCTGGCCTTGGAGGAGTAATCGACTTTGGTAACCTCAACACCAGATGGGAGGTCCTTGACATTAGAGGGCTCTCTGCTCAAAAGAGTAACAGTGAAGTCGTTGTCCACCAATTGTTCGAGTACTGCAGATCCGAGGACACCTTTCTGTGAAATAGGTCAGTATAGTTGAGACAGCATGGCAAATGGGTACTTACTCCAAGGAGAGCCACTTTCTTGTAGGAAGACATAATGTATATAAGTAGTAGTTGATTGGTGTAGAGATGAGAATGAAGGCTGTTATGTTGATGCGAGTATAAGCATTGTTCTTGGGTGGGCCGCAGGTTTATATAGCTATTGTCTCTCGGACATATAATAATATCGGAAGCAAATTTTGGTATTTATGCATTGATCCGTTGTGGTTGATTATCAATTCGTTGATTCTGTAATCTTTTTGAAGCCGGATACAAATTGTATCCGTAGGCGTCTTACGCAATCCAGCCACTAATCATCATGATATTTTCCCACACAACATCGAGATCCGTGCTATATCGCACTTGAATCTCTGAGAGGAAGCAATTATGCGCTTCGGGCTTCTACTAAATGCCAACATTTGGGTCATTGGTAAAGTTGAGACATCATGGAAGCAATTGTAGCAAGAGAAGACGCTGATTTTGATATGACGCTAAGGTAGGCTCTATAGTACGGAACGATGAATTCGATACTGGGCCTCGATATATTCGGCTACAGCATGCAAGCTACCGAATTTATGTTGATCATTCTTGCAATATTCCCGACATTAGTAGACATAGATTATCAACCTAACCACAGTCGATAAAATCCCCTGTTAGTTAGCCCCTCTATTAACCTTCCTAACTCCACCACTGCTTACATACTAGCATGAGCAATTCCGGGTGGTCTGCTCTTCCTCATCACTGTGCATTTTACAACAAGAAGCCTGTAATCGTGCTAAATTCCATATTTCTAGCGGCTAACTTACAAGGATTCTTGTCTTGTTTGAAACCCACTGTATATATCGTACTGTGTGCAGACTGACGAGTTGGGTATAGCTCACGCATTGTGAGCTGTGGCTACAGTACAGTTGCTCGCGTAATTAAGTATCAATTCTGTATTGTCACGTTTTATATCACGCGCTAATTATAAGAGCAGGTTTCACGCCATTCTCTCTGTTATCGTCGCGTTCTATCTCATCATTTATCACAACGCGTTCAATCCACGATAATCCACTTGTTCCTCCATCTATTCACCCATCCTTCAGATTTACCACCATGTTTCAGCCTCAGGCTTCATTACCCCATCTACCTGCAGAGATACTCCATCTGATATGCAGAGATCTTTGCAGCCATTGCCAAGCCGAGGCTTTTGGTCGATATCCTCAGAAGGATGCAGGACGAGCGAGTCCTCCACTAAGAAAACTGTGGTTATGGGTAGACCGCCATGAGAAATTTAGCGCTTTACTCCGCCTTTCTGAAACTTGTCGGTCCCTTCACACGTTCGTGCTGCCGTATCTCTGGCACCATGCCGGTCTGGAGGACCATACAGAGCTCGGCATTGCCCTATTTCTTCTCATGACTAATGATCGCCCTGACTGGACCGCGATGGTCTCCAGCCTCACTTTGAAACCCAAGCTTCTACAGCCAAGTGGAAGAAAGCGTTTGTTAGACATGTCAAAACAACGGAACATGATCGGGCAGGAGAAAACCCTGGAGGGCAGAAACGCTCTGCCCGAAATGTTCTTGCGCGGCCTCACTCTCGATCTACTCTTGAGCATGATGCCCAACATTCAGCAACTGCGTATCACGACCAACGATGATACGTTCTACGGCCGTTTCCTACCGGAGTCGAGCAAGTTCGAATCTTTACGCTATCTACATATCGAGGAGCCCCCCAGACAAAGAGGCTTCGGGTTTAGCTGCAATTTAAACAGAGTAGAGGCTCTATTCGACAAAGCCCCCAACCTTGAGACGCTGGTCATGAAAGTAGGCGCGCTGAGCTGGTCGTCAAGTCCACGCCAGACACACCTAGGAAACCTCAGATGCCTCAAGTTAGTCAATTGCCTTGTTCCAGTAAACCAACTGGAGAGGCTCATCAAGCCGTGCACGCAACTTGAATCTTTCATCTTTATTTCTCACTGGGAAGTGAAAAACGGCACCACGCTTCAAGCACTACCGAACGCACTTTCTGCTCTTCGACAGACATTGCGTTATCTGGAGATCTATTGGTTCGTCCAGCCATCAGACCACAGCACTTCTCCATCAGACAGCATCATCGGTTCACTCAAGGACTTTTCGAGTCTAGAAAACCTCATCTTAGGTGGACCGAGCGCTCGACTGGAACCCGGCGAGGGAAACCCGTCCAAGGACTCCCTTGTCAATTTTCTTCCACCTTCAATCCACTCAGTTGTTATCGAAGGCCAGCACTTACTATACGAGCCTATGGTTGCGCTGGCTGCGGCAGCGAAGCAGGGCTCGTTTCCAAAGCTGAAATACTTCAGACAAACTCTATTTGACATTGAAGAGACATCCTACACGCGTGACTCTCTTCGGGAGTTGACAAAACAAAGCAAAATACTGTTCCGTGATCAGCCCGAGACTGTCTTTCCTAGAAAGCTTTGGGACTAGCGTTTGATGTTGAACGGAACCGGGTCTTAATCGTTCTACAGAGAGCTCTTAACTTCCGAAACTACTGTCACGGCGTTTGCTGGATATCAGCCCGGTACAAACCTTCACCCGTCATAAACTATAGCTATTATTGTAGAGCTGACGCTGACATGGGTAGCTGGGGTTTCACGTGTTGACACAACGTGTCAGATTCACGCCGTCCCCACTTTCTTTTCTATTTATCTCTCATTTCTTCTTTACACCATCGCTCAGCAGTTCAATTACATACGTTTTCATTTATCTGTGCATCTAGGAGCTGCTATCATGCCCCAGGCAATAATCACACGTCTTCCTTTGGAGATACTCGAAGCCATCTGCGCCCAACTTTGTGCCCATTGCAAGATCAGAGAAGCAGAGAAAAATGCTCTGAAATATTGCCCTCAGCCCCCTTCGGTCTACCTGATAGATCCTGACCATGATACGATGTCTTTCGTTAATCTCGCCAAAACTTGTCGAGGACTTTACCCGCATGCAATCCAATTCGCCTATCACGACCTAGAAACCGAGTACTGGCCACTTTCCAAAGTCGTCGAATTCCTTAAGTCTCTACATTCATCTCCCAACTTGGGAAAGCTAGTCCGTTGCCTCAATATCGAGTTCCACAAGTACCCGCAAGGAAGTGGCTGGTTATTTATACAGGAACAGATGAAGCGGCTAGGAATGTACGAGGAGTGGCCGTTGCTTGCCTACTGGAAACCCCTATTGACCAAAATTGCCCGAGACCTGGATGAACATGGTAACATCAATATGTGGGACATGGAAAATATGGAGAAAGATGATTCTGTGAAACGTCTCAAACGGAGCGAACTGCCATGGCAGCCGGAGCAAATTCTTGTTGATGTGTTTGTTAATATGCTTCCCAACATTGAGCGACTGGAGTTTGACGTCACCCCTGGAGCTGTTCACGGTCTGTTCATATCGGTCTCGGCAAAACTCGAGTCTTTGCGTCATCTGCGTATCCGCAAATTCAATAATACATATGAGGACGAACGTGGCCCCTACGACCTATTCGGTCTCAAGAATCTACTTGAAAAGGCCGCCAACCTTGAGTCACTAGAGATTGATTTTAGTCAAAACACCCGCTTCCTCAGTGTGCGTCCGTTATATCTCAAGAACCTCAGAAGTCTCAAGATACAAGACGCTTGCTTTAACTTGGCAGATCTAGAGAACCTCACCAAGCAATGCACGCGGCTTGAGGTGTTCACTTACATCTACGATTGTACCGCATGGCCAGAAGCATCTGGAAAGGATTTCAAACTAAACAGACTGCCTCAAACTCTCACTTCGTGTAGAGACACACTTCAACATGTCGGAATACATTGGTCGCCCAACACAGACGATGAGACTCGGGACGATTACAATGATCACATCGGCTCCTTCAAGGACTTTCCCAACCTGAAGACTATAGTTTTGGGTGGGCAATCCCTATTACTCGCTGATGTCACAAAAGAAACCCCACTCGAGACGTCACTTGTCAGTCTGCTCCCAGCCTCCATTGAGGCAGTGACCCTTGAGGGGCAACATTTACACCTCTACGAACCTACACTTGCTCTGGCAAAGGAAGCGAAAGAGGGGTTCTTTCCGCACCTCAAAACGTTCAGGCAGTCGCGTATTGATCCAGACGAGTCGTCTGACTCAGTTCAGTCGCTCAAGGAGGCGATGGAAGAGAGCGGGATATCACTCGAAACATCCCCTGACACGATCCTTCGGTGGATAGAGATTGAATGGTGATGAGTTGAATTAGACAGTCTTTACCTACTCTTCTCCAATACGTGCTTGTCCCTTATATCAATAGGAACCGAATGTCTTTTGTGGTTGTCTAAGCAAATTTTCGAATTATGAGCGTGGTTTTGGGCTGATTCCTAGTCAAACATGGCCAACAAACGTGATAAGCATTTAATCATTATCGTGACTCACCTTGAAATGCTGTTACGGCAGGTTGTTAATTCATTTCCGAACAGTACATTGTGCAAATAAACATTTCATAACATTGACTCACATACTGTCGATGTCGTCCAACTATAACTGACTTTCCCTCATCCACCTACCGATTCTCCCAATCTCATTTGGCTTTAAAATTGCTATCACTCATCATGGAAATAGCTCAACCCTTTATTCAGACAGAAAACTTGGCCGACGTATAAGTCGCCGGCCAAGGCCTCGAATGTCTCGTCTACAAAGGTATATCGCCAACTTACGGCCCAGTCGTTCTCAGGGTACCAAGAGTAAAACTCTACCAAGACGTCAACGATGCCAGTATCGAATCCAAGCTTCTCATCCAACAAGAAATACGCATTGACATTCTCCTCCAAGACGGTTCAGTTCCCGTACCAAAGCCTTATAAATAGCTGGAAGAAGATGGTTATCCAGCCATGTTGGGCGAGTACGTGGAAGACGATGGAAACAACATCACATTTGAGGAGATGGGACGTGTAGCAGCATTGATACATACCACGCCCTTGTCTGGTCCAACTATTAGAACAGTCGCCCTGGAAACTACAGCCCTCTTTTCGACAATTGAGCAAAGAATTCAACGACGATTCTCTGTGCTGTCTGAGTCAGTCCCCGAGGCTTCTAGCTAGTTGACAGACTAGGAGCATATCCATAACATACTTGAAGGCCTCAAACGTCTCCCATCTAGTCGCTTACATATAGACTTTCGCGACGTCAACCCACGTCACAAAAATGGACGAATAAACGCCGTCTTCGACTGGACCAACGCTCTCGTGCATCCAGCAGCCGTCGACATTTTCCACTCTAGAGTTCAGCCCGGTTGGCAAAGGTTTTATAAAAGGATACAGCGAAGTTACTGCTTCTCTAGAGGTGACTGCACAAGAAAAGTGTCTGCTTAGACTTGATGCAGCTCTCGTGTTAGCGCTGGTCTTTAGCTCCGAGGCGCCGGACCCTGTGAGAGGGGAGATTGCGATGGGGCGCGTAAAAGAGCTTTCGGAGAATCTTGCGGCTCATGAGTTATGAACAAAACAATTTACAATGTCGCTGAGCTATTGACAATAGCTTCGTATGTGGAGGGGAAAAGAAACAGGACCTTCAATTGGGTGGTTGTTATCACGGGTGGGACGAATTGGCTGCATGGAAAAGGCGTTCTTCAACTTACGCAAGCGATTAAAAGACGTATTTTTCGTATTTAACTTGTAGATTAACGATGGAAATATATAGTCGAATTATTCCCGGATTCAGGGTCCAAATACAATAGTCTCTGCCGCTAAGGAAATGGAAAGCCCCTTGCAGAAAGCGTCGATTATCCACCATTTCTGAGTGCTCGCAAACTTCTTGATCCCCGGGCGGGAGGGCGAGTCTTAGAGACAAGCCGACATCATGGCATCACTCAAAGCAATCGACCAGACTCAAGTCCTTGTAATTATTCTATTGTCGGTCAAAAATGGTATACGCTCAATCTAAACACTATCGGCCTCCCCAATTGACTAATTGCGAATGGCACTTATCCCAACCGTCAAAGTAAGGCGCTCTCTTCTCATTGCCCGCCTCGCCAACACGCGCAAGGTACTCTAGTACCATGTTCCCCCATAGCCAACTCGCAGGGCCCCTGCCGGGATGCGTCTTGTCCTTGTACAACATCGACAGCGATGTGATCATGCGTCCCCATTCAAAGATCTCGTGGCCGGCCTTCTCTGCCGTTGCACGCGATAGACGCTCGAGGTCGTAGATAGTTGCGTCGGTGGCGTCGCTGACACGGTGGACTGTCATGCTGCGGAACATGGTGGGTGCGTCGCCGAATTCCTCGTGGATGCGCTCGACAAACTTGCGGAGGCGGGCGGTGACGAAGCGGATTTCTTGCCAGACAAGCTGTCGCACGCGTGTTCCCATTGGGTAAACGTCCTTTTCGTGGTTGGCCTCGCCGCTCTCCCAGAAAGCTCGCTGGTCCCAGAGACCGTTCTGCCAGAGGATCAAGTCAGGTTGGCCGTTGGGACCGCGGACGGTGTCGTGCATAGGCTTCCAGTACTTTTCCCAGCGATCCTCAAAAGCTACCTCCCCCATGTCTTTCATCCACCACCATTCTGGGCGGTAGCTCAAGGTTCCAGCAAAGTGCCAGTGAACAAAGGTCAGGTTGAACTCGGGGATCTCGCAGGTGGCGATTGTGTGAGGAGCGGGTTGCTTCATGCCTCGTTTGAACTCGCCGCAAAAGTACTGCATCATAAATCGATCGACCGAATCGCTGAATAGGACGATGCGACGACCCCAGAGCCAGCCGAAGTCGTTATCATCCTTGAGTGGAGCGAAGGAATCGACGCCTGCATCCCCATTGGCATTCACAGCCTTCTTTCGTCGCGTGCTCTCAGCGATGGCATCGGGAAGCCATTGTCGTGGTGTAGAAGCGAGGTTAACAAAGTCGGACTCTGGTTCCGTCGCGTTAAAGACAATCTCGCCGGCTGCGGGATAGACTGCGTAGTCGGGAGCGTCGGCCTCGAGCAAATCATCCGTAAATGGTATCCATTGTGTCTTTTTGTATTCGTCGGTGCCGTTTATATCAGCCGGGATATAAAGGTAGCCAGGTTGGCGATAAGGGTCATCGCAATTGGAGGCGGTGATGGTAGCATTGATAGTAGTATTAGTGCTGTTTTGTTGTTGTTGTTGTTCTTGTTGTTCTTGTCTGTCGTGAAGTTAAGAAAGTTCGTTAGCGCAAGCCAAGACATTGCCAAGTTTACTGCCACGGGGGGGAAGGATCCAAGTGCTTATGCAGCCGCAACTCTAAAAGACCGCCAGTGAATATAGGAATTAAGAAAAAGAATCACGCACGAGAAGGCTTTATCCCAATATTGTTCGGCCTTTTCATGTGCGTAGTCCCAATGGCCTTGTAGGGAGTCTTGGAAAAATGTGAAGACGACCAGGAAAAGAGAGACACTGGCCGCAATAAAAACGCAAGTCGTCACAGATGGTCGCGACATTGTGAACATCATCGTCAAGACGATGTCTAAGACAAGGAAAAAATAATAGAAAAATGAGAGAATGACTGGCCCCTTCAAGTCTCAGACAAAGACAAAAACGAACACAAGGAAGAAGAACGAAATTTGGCGGTAAATGGGATGGTACAGTATTAAACACCCATAACCGATTCAGCCATCTCCTGAGCAAACGCTCGTCTTTCCGCCATTGGCGATCTATTGCTTGTTCCACTGCTCCGAAAATGGCGATCATACTTAGATCTCCACTACCCCTTAATATTGAGGGAACTTGATTTGATGTCAAGATCCGCGAGCGTCAATAGAAACAGGGAATTGGTCCGACGCGTGGCACAACTATCCCAGTCCGGTAGTTAAGCACTGGTTCCTCCGGCGCTGGGATTTTAACTTCTAACAC
Organism: Fusarium sarcochroum; assembly: GCA_013266185.1. NCBI lineage: Eukaryota > Fungi > Ascomycota > Sordariomycetes > Hypocreales > Nectriaceae > Fusarium > Fusarium sarcochroum. The sequence continues at coordinate 2,749 of JABEXW010000996.1, read as the reverse complement.
TAACTTTTGGGTCCAGAGTTCGACTCGAGTTTCAGATTGGTGCACTGTCGCTAGAGCGTATCAAATGGTAATAAATCTGGATCCCTTGGCTGTCCACGTCAGTGTTTTTTCAAAGACCAAGGCGATCGCAATGAGGCTGTTCCACTCTATCCACTCCAACGAATAATGGATGTCACTTCGAAGGTGATCTTCCAGTCAGTGCACTGGCACAAATAGTTTTTGAAGCAAACATGTTATTCTCCACTGTTATACAAAGATAACAGCCCCCAACAGCCATTCAAAGAGACAAGATTCGTGAGAGATGATGCATTGTTGGTTCACCCTGGTTGTGATATGATTCAACTGCTGATTTAAGCTTAGTCTTTGCCGCCTCGCTTCCTTGGACCTGCATAAAAAGAAATCAGCGATGCCAGAATCAGGTCGGAATGTCTTGGAATGTCAGCCATAAAAGTAAGCGGCTGCAGCCGACTGAGCGCCACAAGCGTGCATAATAACCTTATTTCTGAAGCACGCGATGTCGCAGACGGACATGGCGCCAAAAAGGTGATCACTTACTGATTAGGGGCAAGTGACAAAAGAATCGACCACGCCAGGAGTCGAACCTGGAATCTCTAGAGAATTGAAGTGATTTCTACCGAAATCTAGCGCCTTAACCATTAGGCCACGCGGCCTGATCTGATTTGTTGAAAATTTCGGCGCAATTTGGATCTAAGAGTGGATTGCTAGCGTCCAGCTAAAGTTCGACAAGGTTGAGCGTTGTCGCGATACGAGTTTATAAATACCTAAGATCTGCAAGGCTGTAGAGATAAGCAAAAGCCATTCTTAGCTGTGAGTGGCTTGATGACTCGCTTTTTGATCCTCTAGTCGAGAACCTGGCAGGTTTTGCTTCCTGTCTTACAGTAAGCTTCCTTGCGCCGTGTGGCGCTTCTTTCGTTCCTCGACGGTGTTATTGGATTGGCTAGGTTCAAGGCGTTTAATAGTATAGTTGTCGCATTGAGATGCAGTTTGATTAATTATCCAGTGATTTGGGGGCTAATGGCGAAGTTGCTGGGGATTTGCCTCATCGTGCAGCTCAAGTCTTTTTTATTCGCGACGCATACTACCACGGATCACCTCGAAGAACTTTGGTAAGCCCTCCCATAATATTTTCAAGGGGGTTCTCACTTGGTACGAATCTCATCCTACAGAGCTTTGGCGATAACCAGTTACCTGTAGAAATTTAAATCGAAACCTTCGATCCAAGCATTGTCAATTAATCGAGGACCGGGGCGAGATTCGCTACAGGGTAGGCACCATTTACTTGCGCATCATGAAACTCAATGGTAGATGATAAGCTTTGTTTCTGTGACTACGCAGTCTATTTCACTCGTACCAGTTAGCCAGGGTAAACAATCTTTAGTAAGATGTAGTCAAATGTCTCCTTGCAGCAATGGTACAGTTTGCCCGTTCGTCTACTCATGCTTACATCTTCAACTGCCGTCAGATACCTAAACTCAAGCCTGTCAGCACGATAGCGCCGGCCGGCTCGGGCGGGAAATGTGCTCTCATAATGGAAGTGGTTATCGGCATCTGTCTCTTTATCGAGAAGATGTCTGCGAGCTACGGCGTAACGCGATGTGATGCGATGGTTGTGTGATAGGCTTGGCTGCCATGGCGTCTTGTGAAGATGGGTTAATGGCAGGGGTCTTTGGGCTCAGCGATAAACCACACGGATTATCACCACCTCACCCATTCATCAAAATGATCCGGCTGCTACTAGGTATGATTTAGATAGCTCTATCTCTTACTGAAAATCTACTCGTGAACTCAAGCATACATATATGCTATAAAATTTCTCTATAAAATGTCTATTCAATTGCACCTTGAAGTCAATCCCCAATCCAACAGAATCCACCCCGACTTCCGAAGCACATAGAAGCGCACAGATGCCCCTCCCCGCCATCGGCCCATCGCATCATCCCTTTGCTCTTCACTCCCATCAATTGCGTCAGGAACATGGCGATGGCAGCATTGCCGCGCCCGATGGCACAATGCGCCAGAGGCAGCCAATAGAGGCATCTCTACAGCACGCAATAATGAGCCTTGCCCCTCTGGGGTCAAGTGAGGGGCTGACGGCGGCGGATATGGTGGGGGACACTTTTCTTAGTGAGGGGTGTGTATCGTGGATATTTCTTTTATGGCGGGGTTGTCATGATGGTGATGAATTATATCTCCGTGGTTATGAGTAGAAGGATATTGTAGTAGACAAGAGAAATAATATAGAGACTGAATACCATGTCAGAAAGTGAAGATCACCATCAATTGCATCACTTCACACATCTCAAGAAAAGCGCCATTCTCAGGGTCCTAAATGGAGGGGTGACGGTTGCAACGCCAACACCAACACCGGAGCCCCCAAGCTTGGCCGTCCCAATCACCAATATCACTGCCCTCGTGGCGTCTTGAAATTGCACGTCCAGAGAGCCTGGATCGTCATCCCCTAGCCCAATCTCTAGGCGTGCCGCTAGCTTCTGCTCCAACAAGGTGTGAACGTGTACTGCACCTAGCTCCCCATGTTGACTTGCCTACCCACATGAGGTCCCCAAAATGAACGAAACAAACTGTTTGAGCTGCTTTCGGACAGGTTGCCGTCAAGGTGGTCTCTTTTGCCTCTGGTAGGTAGTTGCTCGGCTACCTCAGGCTGGACCTGTCTCACAGCTGCACAGTTGGTGTATATAATCCTCTCCCCGCCCCCGCCTCATGCTCCCTC
>JABEXW010000995.1:0-17367 GCA_013266185.1 Fusarium sarcochroum | reverse complement strand
TAAAATAAAGCTATATTTCTAGGTAATTACTAGCCTTATTATATAAGTAATAAGCTTTCGTCTTAGGTATAAGAAGCCCCTTTGGAGCTAAGAATCTCTTTCTTTAATGCTAGCTAACTAAGCCCCTTATCATCTCAAACCACCTCCCCCTACACATACACACACTATCTCTCTTCTTCGTCATGACAGGCACAACCTTGTCGGGGTTGGGTGAAATGAAGACCTAAAATTAGTGTTAAACTTGAATGAGAATCGGGTGTATTTGAACGCTACTTACATCATACTGATAGATCTTCTTTGAGAAGTCGAACTTGGTCCCGGTACTGGTTGACCTCAATCTGTTCGGCCTTGCCCTCCCTGTTGAGCTTCCCATTTCGAAGCGTGAACAAGCCCATCTTGGTCCCGGACACGTAATTTTCCGAAGGGAGTTCCATGCGGGCATTGCCCTTATCTGCTTGGCCCTGAGGCTTGGCAAAAGGTTCCATGTGAACAGCGGTTGGAAATTGGTCGAGTTGGCGCAGCCAGCGGCAGAGTCAGCCGCGGAACGAGCAGGGGATTGGAAGGACGTCTTCCCGACCCTAAAACTTTTTCCCTGGGAGGAGAGGGTCAGGTAAGAGCTCCCCGGGGAGGAGAGCGTCGGGAGGGAGTTCCCCGGGGGGAAAGCTTCAAGCGATTTCCCCATTCTAATATGGAATTAGTTTTGTTGTTCATCTATTGTATTAATTCCACGTAGGGTTTTTTTATTTACTTTCCGTGCCTGGGTCAAGCAACCTTTTGATGTTGAGTGGCGAGTTCATGTACTCTTCACAAAGAGGCTTGGTAGGGCCGAAGCCATGCAGGGGTGGGATTTTGACCTCAGACTGGGCAGGGTAATCTTCATGATAATTACAATTCGGCTGCTACGAATTATGCAGATCTGAGAAGTGGCTGACGTCTGGTACGCTTTTGCTGCTCTGGATGAGACAGCTTCTTAGAGCCTTTATCCAAGGTCATCCAAGGCTCCAAGTGTTTGCGGAGGCCGACCAGCGGGCTTTGTTCATCGCCAGAGATCGTCAGCGTCCCGAAATAGTAGTCACTCGCGAAGATATCGTCATCATTAGCAAAGGGCCCGCCTTGCTAGGTTCGTCATCATGAAGGTCAACTGCCTCGGTGGAGGCGTTATAGTAAAGTTGTTATGTGAAACTTTTCATAATTTGTAGCAGTCCTTGGTCTTTCATGCTGCTAAAGTTTTAGTCGGGCTCGAACAGCTGGGTGAGGTGCGTAAAAGGATTAACTGCTTTGCGTTCAGTTCTTCGTAAGTCTCCGGCGGGCTCGAAGACTGGCGCTCAGGCAATCGAACTCTGGCTTGAAATCGGCACCGAAACGAGACATGAGAAGGGCGGGGTTTTCCGCCAGCCCATCTGTTACGGGTACAAAGGAGCTCACAGGCTCAAGGGCAAGAACGGAACAGTCCAAACGCTGATCAGGTCGCTCACTAGCCGATGGAAGAAGGAACGGCGGTTTAACAAGGTGTCGCACTGCTACCTTGAAGAGAGGGCTTATCTCGTGGTTTATCGTGAATGTTCTCGCCGTTTGGACACAGATCTTGATCGATAATGTGATTTCGGAAAACATGCCTTGACGAGCGCTGACAACTAAAGGAAGAAACGGTTAGCCACAAGCCATTTGCACAACAATCCTTTGCAAAGAATGCTCTCTACCCTGTGGGTAACTTCTCGCATCGATCACAACGAGTTGCACACTCAAAATAAAGATCTGAACATGTTTAGACATTGTATTCAGCGTCTAATACCACGTGACATTTTCTTTTAACCTTTCTCGGTGGATGCCAGCCATTGCCCTCGTTTTGATCATCACTCGACTCGTATTAACATTAACCAGCCTTCCCATGCCCACGGCCATAATGGTGGCCGTGTCAACGGCTCATAAATACCAGATCCCCAAGCCTCCCAGCAATGATCTGGGCCGTGTGAACGGCAGCGGGCGTTTTGATCCTCCAGCACTCATTTGTCAAAGCATGAGTCGGTACCACAAAGACAAGTAAGAGCGCTCGACCTGAAATAGTCCTTTCCATAGCTGACGCTGATAGAATCTCCAGCTTCGATAGCTTTGTCCACCTGGAGCATGATGCGCCACTTCCCTGAGACCGTCATCGAGAGGAAAGAAACGTTGGGCTCACACGAGTGGTTGACCTTGCGACACCAGTTGCCGACGTAGGAGCAGTATACTGAGCAAACCTCCTGGGAGCCATTGCTGAGATCATCGCGGATGAGCCCGGCTGACCATCCGTCATCATACTGTCCAAGGGGGACGAGCTCGCCAACGAGCTCTCCGATCAACTCTCCGACGCTGTAACCGACAGTAGCTTGAACACCTTCGCCAAGTGCACCAGCATCGATGATCTTGGGTTTAGCAGGTGATACCTTCGTGTGTATACAGTCACAACCCACGTCGGCGCAGAGCTCGCACTGGCGCATGCCTTGAGGAACATGAGTCGGATCCAAGGGCCACTCCAGTTTCCACCCTGGAGGCTTGGGCCAGTTCGGGAACTTCTTTGGTGTCCAGAGGTTCGTGGTGATCTCGGTGAAGATTTGTGAGGACGGTAGCCATCGTGTGTTACCGTGTGGTTGAGGAACGGCGTGAACCGTGCAGCGACGTCGGAGGCGACGTCGGGCGTTGGGGGGATTTTTCGTTCCAAAGGGGTTCTTGATGTCCAGGCCTTCCTTGACCCATATGTACGCGTCTCGAATCCTTCCGTCGGCGTAGAACACATTGGGCATTCCTTGGTAGATCTTGCGGTCGGCAAGGGGACCTTTGTTGTAGGCGCCACCCTTGTAACGAGATTTTGCAGGTGTAGAAAGAATCATGTTCTTTACCAGCGCAACATCAACGGAAGGAGGCAGGCCTCTCTTTGCTTTCGATCTGGCAGCTCTTTTGGCGCCCCATGTTGATTGGCCTTCGATTACCTAGAATGATTATTAGTCTGACGGTTTGAAAAGACGAGCCATGACCTACTTCGTATTTCGGCATCCCAGTATGTGTTTTGACGTGAGCAGCCAGTGCAGCTTCGCCACCCATAAGCCTGGCACCGCATATTCCGCAAAGCTTTCCATACTTTTCGTAAGCTTCCTCGATCAAAAGAAACTTCTCCATGCTCGTCCAGTAGTCGTTTCGTAGCTTGGCGGAATGTTTTGAAGGTCGACTGGAACACAAATAAAAGCAAGGGTAATGTCGCGAGGGTAAAAGATTAAAGAAGGAAGGTGAATTCATGTAAACAAAAGCTCTGAGTGGGGAGATGAAGCGATTTCGTTGCTGCCAGTGCCAAACGGTGATATCTATCGCTTGGATGCCTTTTCGTGCAGGGCAACGAGAGCCCAAATTACTGCTCTGTCTTAGCTCGAGAGCCCTGTTCCAAAGGCGATCCCACTGGAAATGAGATTTCCCTTTAACCGCGACGAGCAACGAAGTTTTGAAGCCCACAAACGCTCACCTTTCATCTCTTCCCTCTGCCTCCGCACAGCACCACAATCTCAACACCGCACGCCTTCAACGTCAAAGATCGTTACCCTCATTTCGATAACCACTACTTCCATCATTCCCAGTGCCATCGCGCTTTGGTAACATGGAAGTCCTCAAGCGAAACCGGACCACGGCCAAACAGGCCATGGCCATCGAAAACGCGGCAGATAACCCGTTCGTCAAGGGCAAAGAGCACTCGAGCCAGTACTATCAGCTCCTCAATCATCGCCGACAGACGCTACCTATCTGTTCTATTGAGCAGCGACAGGCATTTCTAGACAAGTACCATGCCGAGAACGTACGTTGTTCTTCCATGCAAATTGCAATAGTTTCGTCACCTAACTCTTGACAGGTCACCATTGTTGTTGGCGACACCGGCTGCGGCAAGACGACCCAGATCCTACAGTTCATCCTGTTCGATGAATGGGAGAGCAAGTTACGCGTGGCGTGTGCACAGCCACGTCGAGTTGCCGCAACCACTGTTGCAGACCGAGTCGCAAACGAAATGGACGCCCCGCTGGGCGATGCCGTCGGATATCACGTCCGCTTCGACCACATGGTCTCTGAAAAGACCCGACTGGGAGTCCTCACCGAAGGATCGCTGGTAATGACTCTTCTGGGTGACCCCGACCTGAAAAAATACGTATGTTATGATCCCGATTCCCCGTGTAGCGAGTACTGACATTTCCAGGCATGTGTTGTCATCGATGATGCCCATGAGAGGACGGTCAACGCCGACATCATCATGTCTACTTTGAAGCAGATCCAGAAGCGTCGCAAGGATCTCAAGGTCAGTTGAACTCTTTACCCGTTGAATGCCCCAGCTGATCATCATCACGGAAGGTTGTAATTATGTCTGCGACCATCAATCTCGGCAAGTTCAAAGCGTACTTCGGTACATCCAACGTCTTTGAAGCGCAGCGGCAGGCCAATGCCGTTCGAGTCAGGCACCTAGAGACTGAGCATTTGACTGGATATGTCGACGCCGTGCGCCTCACAGTCATCCACATTGTGAAGAACAAACCGAAAGGCGATATCCTTGTCTTCTTGACTTGTATTCCGGAGATCGAAGAGCTGGTTAAGGTCCTTCGAAAGGAGTTGCCATATCTGAGAGTCTTGCCGCTGTACTCTTCGCTTCCTAAGCCCGCACAGAAGTTGGCAACCCAGGGGGGTGGTCCGCAGACGTGTGTGTTGTCCACCAACGTCGCTGAGGCCAGCCTGACGATCCCTGGCATCGTCTATGTCATTGGTAAGTCTTACTAGCCATTTATTCTCGGGTGTCTTGATGTTAACTAACAACAAAAGACTGTGGGATGCAAAAGGAGGAAGGGTACAACCCAAGGGTTTGCATGTCTACTCTACTGACTGCCCCTATCTCCAAAGCCTCTGCGCGCCAGCGAACTGGTAGAGCTGGGCGTACTCAGCCTGGGGAGTGCTACCGACTCTACACAAAAGAATTCCATGATGTAATGGAGCCAAACACCCCTCCTGGAATCCTTATGCACGATGTATCTGGAGATATCCTGATGGTCAAAGCCTTGGGTTACCACGATGTGGTCCGATTCGATTGGATCGACCCACCCCATCCTGAGTCTTACCTTCGCGCGATTGGAGAGCTTCGAGATTTGTACGTACCACACCTATTCAGTCTGTAAAATAGCCTGATGATAGTGCCTTATGCTGACTCAAGACGTAGGGACTACATCGATTCGCAGTTCCGAATTACCCTTGTCGGTAGAAACGCGGTAACGCTTCCAGTCCACTGCGTGTGGTTCAAGTGCCTGGAAAAAGCACGCGATCTTGGCTGTCTGAACCAGATGATCACCATCGCCGCGCTGATGAGCACACAAGATAATATCCTAGTGCGACCCTATGACGTTCGAGGCACTGCAGATGAGATGCGTCATGCATTTGGGCATTCTGAGTCCGATGCTTTGACACGTCTGCGTGCTTTTTCTTCTTACTACCTGAAGAAAAAGGGGACATCGAGGAATGCGCTTGCCGTCTGGTGTCACGATTCTTTCATCAACTCCCGCGTAGCCGAGGAAGTCATCGCGATTCGGAACCAGTTGCTCCATCACATCCATAAAAGCATCATGAAGGGTGAACCGATTCCATCTTTGAAAGAAGACGATGAGGACTACAGTGTCAACATTCGTCAAGCCCTTCTAGCGGGTTTTTTCTCCACGGCCGCAATTTCTGACTCATCTAGTGACGTGCAGTTTTCCTCCGATCAGTACAAGACTGTGCGAGGCAACTTTCCCTTTGTTCTTGAGCCCGGCAGCAGCCTCGTGGGTGAGCAGCACGAGTGGGTGATTTGCCACGAGTTCTACTACGCTGGAATACAATACCTCAAAATGGTGACAGCTGTTGAGCCAGAGTGGCTCTTGGTATGTCCCACGTGTGGCTACGTCTTGGTTTTAATCGCTCTAACTTGTTGTCCTAGGAATACCCGCCTTTCGACGATGAGAGACTCCCGAGGAACTTCTTTGGCGAGCTGAAGAATCCACGAGTGAAGGAATCACTTGATGAGGCTCGGTCAAAGCTGCAGTGGGAGCAGTAACTACCAATTGTGTACGAAGCATACCCAAGAGCCCTGTACAACAGCGGATCGGCCACATCAGTAGGCAAAATATCGTCTACCGGGGCGATCATTCGAGACTCTGTTCGCCAATCGTGTCGCACACTGGTCTAGGACTTCGGAGCTTATGGTACACCTCTCGTTAATCTACGGCAAGCGGTCTGGGTACTTCTGTTCATCTGTTCACGCTTTACAGCGGGTATACACCAGCATTGAGTTCTTGTGGGCGCTGCGAATCATGGCCATGGCAACTGAGCTCCTGGACAGCGGGGTGATTATAGTGCAATTAGACTGTCAGAGTAATTGAATGCTTTTGGGCAAGGTTCACCTTCTAAGATCGCGATGTGTTTGCATTGGTAGTTGATTGCGAATCGACCAGTTATGCAAGACCTCTCATCGTCTCAAAGTACATTCGCTGGCAAGCTACTGTGGACTATAGACTGAGTAATGAGGCACTGTTCTAAACTTCAAAGTAAAAAGGCGGTTTGGATTACCGAGAGAGACCACAACGTCTCGTGTGACGCTGGGAACGTATTACTGGGTCACACATATGGATGCCTAAACTTAGGGAAAGTATGACTAGTTAGAACCATAAGTTTAGGAAAGATTTCATGAGCTTTGACAAGTTATATCCTAATCTAGGTACAAGGGCTTCCAGCCTTACAAGTATCTCCCTAGGTCTCGACTGTTTTGCTGTGAAACCATCTTGCACGAATATGACCAAGTTCCCAGAACGCGAAAACCCAAGAACACATCGGCCCGTCGCGGATGAGAAGTGCAGGCCAGGGTTACCGGGGACCACCGTTCATCTTGACCTCGTGTTGTTCGAATCGGGCAGCTCCCCCTTGTTCATGGTTGCGCCGGCGTGATCTATTTGGCTGCGCTGATGACTCGCTCAATCATGGCTCTGATGTTCTTTTCGGACTGTTCAACGCAAGCATCTTCATCGACGATAGGGTACTTGGCGTTGCAGTCCTCGAGTCAGCTCTCGGCTGTTCTGTTGCTCTCAGTATGAGGCTGGACAATCGGTTTGGCGGCCTTTTTACGCGGCGGTTCGTCGTCTTCATCATCTTTGTCTTCCGACTCATTGTAAAGAGGAGCATCGACATCCTCATAGTCGAAGTCGCAGACGGCATCAGAGCCATAGTATTCCTTTTTTTGGCTCATTGATCTCATTCTGGCTGGGCTTCTAGTCCTCGTCGGGATGGGTTTGGGCATCTTTAGCTGTTGGCGCGCAGCGAACAGTACGGCGAACTTGCGACTTGGGGCTGAGAGCTTGCCCAACTCCTCTTCTTCGATCTCCTCTCGTGTGAGAGTCTTGACTTCTGGGTGACGAGACAGAAAACAAGAGATATCGTTGGCCGCTTTCCACTTTGTTGCGGGCCTTTTCTGCGGGAGGGATAGAGACTGGATTTCCAGTTAGCGACTGGTTCGAACCTCGATCAACATTGAGGCTCACTCTTCGCTTTGTCCGTAGGTCTTTGTGGTGGTAACATCACCTTATCCTGGTGCAAGATCTGGCCTGGGGCCTTGGAAATAATTGCAGCATCTGATTAAAGTTAGACTTGAAGTGTAAGCTTGAGCAAAACTGCTTACTGTTCCGCGTAACCGACTGGTCGTGGGTAGAAGTCGTTGCCAGACGTTGGATGTCGATAGCAGCATGATGCGGTTGATCGCCTGCATCCTGTCTTTAACAAACAGTTGGTGATCTTGGATGTGTGATTGTTCTCACTTCCAAACGGGGTTTTCGGCCACATGTTGTCTCGAAAGATTGAAGTCGCTGGTAGACAAGAGCTCTAATGTGGCGTTCTTGACAGGACCATAACTTATGGCTCCAGTCAGCTCGGGTGCAATCATCTCAACCTCGATGTCGCAATAATTAATGCCAGATTCGCGAAACACATGATGCATAAAGATAACAATCTGTTGCACTGCTTGTTTCCAGATGCTTTGCGTATCAAGTGACCATGGTGTGATAATAATGAGGGTAGGTATTGCGGTTTCAGGCTCGTCGGGGGGTTTCGCATGATGATCTCAATCACCGTCTCAGATTTGTCCATCGCTTGTACTCAGTAAAGACATCCTGAGCTTTGTTGTGGGCGACCTTGGAGAAAGGTTGGACACTCGGAGGGAGGCTAGTTTGAGTTTGCGACCTTATTACTGGCAAACGGTGAAGCTGCACCAACAAATGCACTCATTAGCTCCGTTATTCGCCATGTGCACTGCAATATGGCGTAACTTGATGATCGAGGGCAAGCAAAGGGACCTGGAATGATACCACTCAAAGCAGACATGCTTTACATGGAGACTAGGCTGTTCAAGAAGGGAAAAGAAAAAGCACTTGGGCCTCGAGAAGGATTTCTTTTTTCTCTCTCGTGTGATTACCGTTTTGCAGCAGTGCTGGTCTGCTCCGCTTTGCATTTCGGCTGGTGGTCAACACTGCCAGAGCCAGCTGGCCGTCAAAACCATCAACAGATAACCAAGGCCGCCATTATAGCTGTGTAAGCCATGGTTATTTCTCGGTATGTAGCAGTCCATTTGGCTTTTCTCGTAGCGGCTGACTTTTCCTTTTCCCTCTCAACTCATCTTTCTCGCTTCCGAGCAACGCCGTGCCACAACAACTCGTGATATCATCAACATCGCACGCTTCGGTACTGCACGACATAGAGCTCTTGCTCTGTTCAGCCGCGGGTAAGATATAACAGCTGCTCCGCGCTTCACCTACTAATGTAACGCAGGAATGTCCAAGCACAAGACCATCCAGCAGCTGCGGAAGGTGACCTTCCAGGAGGGCCGGCTGGTGTATCTAGGCAATATTCCCTACGGAGCTTCCAAGCACGAACTCGAAGTCTTTGTTGAAAGCCAGGGTTTCCCTCGCTCGACCTTCTACTGGGGGGATCTCGGCCATCTCAAACCTGCGTCGTCCGAGCACGATGGTAGATGTGTCATCGAATTTACCTCCGAGGTTCAGGCGCAAGACGCCCTCAGCAAATTATCCAATGTCCTCTTCAAGGCCAACCATCTGTACACAGACAAGCTCGAACTCACCGAGGTAAGTGCCATTTGACGAGCCCATCCCAGTCTCTAACAGTTTGCAGCCTGCCCAACCGCAATCACTTGCTCAACGCCCCCCTCCCGTTTCCGCTTCTCCATCGCGTCTTTCTTTGAAGGAGAACATCGGCACCTCGTCCGACGTTGATCAACACCATATTGATCCAGCTCCTTCCAACCTCAATCTGACACTAACAGTCCAGCCCCCCTCAAGGGTTACCAATATCCAGTCTCTATCCACTTCTCCACCCTCATCTTCGACCGACGCCGTGAACTCTGGCGATGGCTCGACAGCCGCACCTTCCCTCCCCCGAGAGGCTATCAAGGTAGATCCTATTGAGATGCGCAAGGCTCTGGACAAAGGCGGGTACCCGGAGGCTTTCAAGTACTCTGAAAACTGGGGAAGAGATGACATTCGGCGTGCGATTATGGCTCTGGATGAGAACGAGGGGAGGGGTGATCGTTGGGTGACGTGCAACGATGGCGTGAAGCGCATTCGATCAGAGTGCCTTGCTCCCGACGACATTAACGCCAATACCACCAAGATCACGACTCTGATGGAGCGTATCGACATGGGAAAGAAACAGATCAAGTACATCGACTTGCGAGACCAGCCTGCCTTTGAAGCCGATGGCTAGAAGCCATGGTGCCAAGCTGAAAGGCCTACCGACCCCTTGACCGATCGCGATGTGCGATTCTGTGAGAAGCTCAACGATACCTTCACTGCCAGTGCTCCGTATCAAGACACTGTCAAATTCTTCGCCCATGAGATCCAGCTTTCTCGCAAAGTTGATAAGATGGATTGGGAGGAGGGGCAGATGCTGGGGGAGCCAGACAGCCATACAAAAGCCCCTATCTCTACATCACAAGAGTTTCTACCCCCTGGCGACTGTGTTGATAATCGTACGTCGACATTCCGGGGTCACCAAATCCGCCACCTACGCCCGTCAGGCGCAGCCGCTGGCTTTGGCTCATTCGACCAATTCCGACACTGGGAAGCGCATGGCCGTCCTGTCAACAAGGCGTGGGTCCCACCGTCGAGAGTGAGTGATTCATTGGGAAAGCTCTTCTTGGCTTTCGTTGATGATACGGACGATTCCAACGTTACACCCAAGGTCGAGCTGGTGAAGAAAGACGCGACCACTTTTGCCAGAGAAAAAACCAATGCGGAATCTTGGCAAACTTTGTACGAGAAGCTCAACAAGCTGGAACGTCCACTCAGTACCACCAATACCCACCGAGGACCTCGTAGAGGCTCCCGTGGAAGAGTTCACAGAGGTGGGCGAGGAAGCCATCGTGGAGGCCATCGTGGAGGTCTTGGTTGGTAGGGTTCGGGTGGAGGATTACCCACCACCTACTGGTAAACAATGTTCACGCTCATGGTACTTCTTTGTCCAGCTATACCAGAACACAAACACACGCGCACACGTAGATTTCATCACGGAATGGCTGATTTCTACTGCACTCTCGGCTCACAAACTCCAGGTCAGTTTGCGAATCAGAGCGTCAGAGACACGAATTTACTTGTACTGTCGCCTCCGTCTTCCGCAACAAGCTTCCGGAAAGCAACAGTAAAGCTGACATGGGGCCTGACGGTTTCCAAAATTCATTTGTCTTGTTTCTTTGTCGCCACGTCTGGATGGAAAAGATCTGTGGTTGGAGGTCGATGTTCTACTTGGGATGGGCTTGCGCCTCACGGCTCATGTGTACACCACTTGGGATTCTTCTATACTCTGAGTTTTTTTTATTGTCTTGTGCATTACGCATCCTCGCGAACATTGCCATTTCTGTTGTATTTGAGTCTTAACATGATAATAAAGTCCTACTGAAGTTATAATGTTTCGTACCCAGCTGTCCTGGCCTTTGCGTCCTCGGAGGGTCGTCCCCCGATTGGCCAGGGAGCCCGAACCTCTCAGGCGGTCTGGTAATCAATCAGGACGCCTACCTAACCTTAGGATGAGTTATCATAACAACTAGAGCATATATTTCATGCTAAAGATAGACTAAGATATTTAATTCATTTCATCACCCTTTCCTAAAGTTAGGTAAAGTCTCGATCATTAGGCAGTGGTCCGCCCTTTCTTGCCGCAAAACCCTCTTCAAACGTACATCAAAGGTGATAAAATAACGTACTGAAGCGGACTGGATCTCTGGCGTTATCATTCACGGCTCAAAGGTACACACATTCTGGCTCCCACGGACTCCCTCGTGACACCTCTTCCGGCCGTTCTGGGAATGCCTTCGAACCAAGAGCTGCCGACACTCACCGCGCCGAAGACCAAGCCCAGCATATATCTCTTTCATGAGTGTCCTTCGGGCTTCTCGTGAATTTTTGGTGGCGAACACCGGACGTATTTCAGCCACTTGGGCTCGCGCGTCGTCGTATTGTCGCTGGGCAGGATTGTAGTGGATCGTCGAACCTCGAAGTATCAAGACGGGGACATGACTTTCCACAAGAGAAGAAGAAACCTGCCTAGTATGTCGTGGCCATTACATGACTTTGAGTGAAGATGATTAGAGACTATTTTGGTCGACAGAGATTGGTTCCAACATCTTCTCGATATCACCCTGCGACTTGCTGTACCAGTCGATCGGTTGTGTCTCGTTTTCGAATGCGAAAAGGAAGGGTCGGCCTTCTGCGAGAGATTCAAAGAAACGATCGCCTGCCTTGCAAAAGACGGCCACATACGGGCTGTTCAAGTGTTGGTGAAAGGCCTTACGGCCGGCGCCGGATTTAGGACCGAGTTTCTGATACTGTTTTTGTCCGACTTTGAAAGAGCCTTCTCCTCGGGCACCGCAAGGTATGAGCGTGAGCAACCCTGATCCGTAAGTGCCACAGACGGTGTTCCATTCCTTCCCGAACCTCCTTTGACGGGCAACATCTAGTCTGGCTTGTTCTAGAGTGCCAGCATCACCCCTCTCGACGATATGTTGAGCGAGCTTCTCAGCATCTTCAAATGTAAGACCCGGGACGTCAGAAAAATCATTGGGGTCGCGGTACTCCGAGTATTTATCGCGTGAGCGTTGATAGTCCATCAGATGCCTAGCAAACCAATACAATGCGTGGCGTTCTCTCGTCTTCGAAAATGCGCCTTGCAGTCCAATGCCGCGTGCCAACATGAAATTTCGCACAACGCGGTCAAAAGGCTGAGAGTCTCCAGACGTGGGTTGTCGAATGGTGTCATCCCTTCGGTGATGGGCCTGCGAAATAAGCGAGGCGAAGTCTACCAAGGCAGTACGACTAAGCACGTGAGAGGCGAGGGGACACTGAGATCCAATATCAATGACAAATTCTTTTGCTTTGCGAAGCTTGGACAGCTCCGTTGCCTGAGACACTTCTGGTTGAAGCAAGGAGGGTAGGTTGTTGGGTGGGGGCAGTATTGCTGACTCGGTGGCTGATGATACAGCATGGGATTCATCTCGGATTGAATCTTCGTTGTTGATCATGCTCTCGTTCTCCGGGCTGCTCTCCTCAAGAAAGCTGTTTCCAGTAGCATTGCCACTTTCCTGTTGTTGATCGTGTCTTTGCCTTGTTAAAGGTGAGTATTCATGTGTCGAGACTTCCCGACGGACAGGCAAGGTATCATCGTGTCGAGATTGTGGAACGTGAGGTCTGGGAGATTCCTAGGCGCCAGGGCCTCGTTGATGGTCGCCATCATCGTTTGAGCGTAGAGTTGGGATCTGTACTCCAAGGGAAGAGTAATGTTCAGGATGAACGTCGCGTTGGCGCTTGCTTTCGCGAAGTGGTAGTTTCGACTGGCTGGTGGTTGTGTTTGTGGAAGTTTTGGCCCCTTTTCTAAGCCTCCCCCCATTGGACATGGTCTCAGCCTTTCTCTTCCGAGCTGTGTCCCGATGGGGTCGGCTTGGCAAGAGTTCATGAAAAGGCTTGACTCGACGCATCTCGTACTGCGGGTTCTGTGCAGTATTCCAGTGATCGCATTGAGGGCATGTTGGCCTTCTCACAAGATGCTTCGTAAAGTCTTCATCATCGAACTGGAAGTTGATGGATGTCGAAATGGATGAGGAATGGCTGACAACCATGTGGTACTCATCAGGCTCAGTCACAATGAACTCTCCTGGACCTTGGACCTGAACCTTGTATTGAATACCGGCAGTTTCGAGTTCCTCAGGTGTGCATATGATACCCAGATGACAGACGAACTCCGTACACAAGTCTTCGCTGACCTCTTCGAGGCCGAACTTGGCCTTGATGAGATTCTCAAACCTTCCGCGGTGAGGAGCCCAAATGACAAGCCAGATCCTGAACCCAAGATGGCAAATATCGAGAGATCGCATCTTGTTGTCTTCGCAGTGAAACCCTTCCACTCCAAACTTGGTCGCGATGTGCCAGAGCAGGCGGGTGAAATCGCGAATGTCGGATATTGATAGCTTGTACCCAGGATGTTGCAGAGTTGGGTTGACCAGGGAACATCGCCCGCTGCCGCGGTAGCACTTGATCGGGGTTTCATGGTGGGCTGCTTCTGGGTTGACTAGTGAGTTTAAGAACTCTTTCGCTTGGTTGGGTGTCGGCCTTTCGGCGGGATCGAGGAAGGGTGGGAATTCGAAGTCATCTTCCAGGTGTGGGATGGGTACTGGCCGGGTGTGCGCAAATTCAGCTTGCCCGGGAACGCGACTGTACTTCATGGCGTGAAACACATGAGGATCATTCTCCTTTGTCTCTGTCTTGATGTACTTCTGTACCCCCAGGCGATCGACGGCAAAGTTGATATGAGAAGTACGCCCCTTGCCTCTGAAGTCGACGTGTTTGTAAAGTTTCTGAACCATACTTGGCATATGAATGCCAGTCTGGCTTGGTGCCATATAAAACTTCGATGGGAGGACGCTTTCGCCACTCTAAATCAACAACAAGTCAGCTAAACTGAAGGAGCTTCAAGTCTGGACAGGATGACGCGGTCTGACCTCTTTCCCTCCAGCTGACGACTGGGGATCCCAAGTAAATCCGACCTTGGTGCAAAGTGACTGGAAAGCTGAAATGCTACTTTCCAGCTCTATTTCTTCGGGACTTTGCGTCACATGCTGCGATGGAAAGCTCTGTCTGGAACGAGCATACTGTCGAAAATGAGCCTCAACGTGCTCAATCTTAGCACTGGCTTCTTGAAGAAGCCTCGCAAGATATTCGCGCTGAGTATTGGCCATTTTTATATTTGTCAGGCAGTCGTGATGCTTGAAATAGAATGAGGATGCTTGGTCATTCCATGGGAAATGAGCAAGCAGAAGGGAAGAATTTGGTGCGCGCTCTTGTTTTCTTTCCTTTCCATTGTTTCCAAGGCCGAGAAGCAGCCGCCAACCTGGATTACAACGCACCCATTGTAATCTATCCAATCAGAGCTAAGCTCGCGATCACTTAGTTAGCCACCGCAGTGCATTCTGACAAGCCAGCACGGGTCACAGCATAAGCACCACGAATACTCTGAAAGCCATCGACAAACGCCGCGACATTTTCCTAATGACCTCCTACGCCACCAAGGCAGATTTTTGATGTACGCCTTTGGCCGTATCACCTCCGCGGTTTGGAGCCGCAACTCCATGCATTTATCACTATCTGTCCTTGTCCTGTTCATCACATTCAAGCAATTGTGTACCTTGTTCATTGATAATTGCCTACGTCAGAACAACAAAGATTTGCACAATGCCGTCTTGTGAACAAAAGCGCCTCTTCAGTTCGTTTGCTGCCGTCGCCTTTTCTCCAGTTGGAAGCTTTCCTTTTGCCGTCCAGCGACGGGCGGCTCAATGCCATTAATCCCGCCAGGGTTTTCCAACAAGCGTTGCTCGCCGCAGTGGTCTTGCGGTTTGCTATGATTTGATTGGCCTAAAAAAGTGTAGACAGGAGACTGCACACGGCCCAAGAAATGAGATACAGAAGGTATGGAGATTTTAAGCTTAGGTAAAGTAAATGAAATGAAAATAAATTATGACCATAAAATTAGGATAAATATCTGATATCCCTTTACAACTTTATCTCATTTTAGGCTAGATGTTACAAAAATGCTATGATATATAAAGTCGAATACCCATCCAGGATTTTGCGAGACCACCTAGCACGCTTCCTTCCTCGCCGTGTGCATGGCGCTTGGACCATGTGACCAATTCAAAACAAAGGCAACACAAACACAAACAAACCTGATCTTCCTGGCTCATAAAACAGTCTCTCGCTCCTCATTCCTCTTTCTCATTTCTTAGCCCACTACGGGTTGGTCGCCTACATTACATATATATATATATCACCCTCAGTTCCGTTCCGATCACTTGACGAAGAGCGGTGAACAGTCAGCTCTTGAGAAGGCAGCCAACATCAGTTCTGGCCGTTATCAACCCGCAGCGGTTAGAGAGGAGCAATCCACCACCAGGTACGTAGCCGTTATCCCTCCGGTCATTCACCCAGTCAGCTAATCTAGTGCCAACAGCCATGAGCACCATATCGGCGACGAACAGAGCCCTACGGATACCCAGCGAGAAAGCGAGACCAGCGATTCGGAATCACTAGCTACAGGGTCGTGTCGATCTAAACCCCAACACCCGGTCATTCACGAGTGTTCAGTACAATCGAATCTCCAGGAATAAAGGCCATGTAACCGTCTCAACCTCGGAATCAAAACCCCCGATCGACTGGCCACAGTCCATAGCCAAGTGCAAGCGACCAACCATCGCCGAAGCGACGAGGTTCTTTGAGGATACTATTCAACAACCCCCGCTACGCATTATCCCGTACTATGTTGGCCGTGCCAACATTCCTCACCTCACCCCACTGGATCCTGGTCCTCTTGTCACCGAGGACTCCGATTACACGGATATCCATAGGGAGTATCACCATCTGGGCCCTCATCTTTCCGGAAACCGCATGCACTGCGAGGACAACACATACCGAGAACAAATCGATGGGAAGACGGTATACCGCGGCTTACGCTCGTGCAACGAAGTTTACTTCGGTACTAGGTTCAAACTCTAGCTAAAGATTGCGATTCATCATATTGAGAAGTTCGATGAGTTCATCAAGGCCAATTGGCGTGGCAAAGACTGCAACCAAGCAGTCGGTCACCAGAACTTACTTATCCCTCCTTCAATGCTCAACGCTGAGGGTATCGACTACCAGGTCTCTGTCATTAGGTGTGGCGAAGCTGAGTCGACAGAGCCAGGTCAACAGCACCAGATTATCAACTATGGATATTGTGCTGCCCGCTCCATGAATTACCTCAACCCGGATGATCTCTTCGATCCGAAGCTTGCTACGCATTGTAGCCAGTGTGGTCTACAGCCACATGCTCAGGAGAATGATGCCTCTGTTGATACAACGCCGTCGGAAGTTGCCCCGGAGCAGGTAGCCTCGATACGAAAACGCAAGGCAGATTCACAGCTGTCTACAGTACCATCCAAGACAACACGCGTCAGGATCCTAAACTAAGCCTAAGCTTAGGGAAACTACGACAAGGTACGAGCATAAGCTCAGGAGAGTTTTTATGAGTTGGAATCATAAGATTAGGAAATTTATGTGGTAGGAATATGGCTTGAACTCTGCTGCGGCTGATGTGGATGTTTTGATTGGTCGGCTGTCGTCTAACTCAGGGTGCAACCCGAACTGAGTCATCGTGTCGGCGGAACGGATCCTCAACAGTGTATTGCATGACTTGTGGGAGTAGGAAGATGAATCTTGTCAGCTCTAATTGCTAGTTTTGATGCCCCGGACAAGACAAATGTCATACTTATTGCTCGCCTTGCCCGCCCTGTAGAATGCAACCCGCATTTGTGGTGATGTGAATGATATGTGTGGAGAGACGACATAGAACACCTCACAGTATCATGGACCGGGTCGAACGCCAAAGCATTCATTTCTCGCAAGTCGGCCATCGACATGTTCAAGAAAGTTCGCACGGAAGCAGATTAAAAAACGTCGCAAGGGCTTCAAGGCTTGTTGGTCCTTCTACTTTGACCTACCTCCGGCCTTGGAAGGTATTTCAACCTTTCAGGACATTGGTCAGCTGGGTATTCAACTTCGTTCAAGTAGATCACCTGACTAGCGGTTTGTCCGAGCCCGAGAGACATGATGTTGTCCGGAAACAGGTACTACGCTTAGCAAGGCACATGTATTGTGCTATGCCTGCGGCAGTGGGCCAAAACAATGGCAGCCAGACATAAAGATTTCTAAGGCATATCTCATCCAAACCTATTCTAATACTACAATAATTCACTAAGATATATGA